>SNQJ01S0140531.1:0-18005 GCA_010110895.2 Picea sitchensis | reverse complement strand
AATCAAGTAATCTCTACTATAGTCAGGAGACTTCAGCAGAGGCACTGATACCAAGGCCTTCTTCAAAGCATCGAATTTCTCATGGGCTCGCTCATCCCAGATAAAAGGGGTGTCCTTCTTCAAAAGATGCATGAAACCCTTAGTAATATTGGCATACTTTACTATAAATCGACGTAGAAAGTTAGCTTTCCTATGTAAACCTTGAAGTTATCTAATAGTGCACGCGGGAGGCAATCCAAGTATTGCCTCAACCTTTAGTGGATATACCATGATCCCGGTCTCAGAAACTAGAAATCCCAAAAGACGAACAAACCTAATTTAAAAGATGCACTTGTGAGGGTTCGACTAGATTCTATAGTAACGACATCTTTCAAAAACAAGCCGAAGGTGCGTAGCGTGATCCACTCTCTTGCGAGAGTGAACAGAAATATCATCAAGGTAAGATTTGACTATGTGCTTAAGATCATGAAAAGTGAAAGTCATGGCACGTTGAAAGGTTGCTCCAACTTTTTTAAGGCCGAAAGGAATTTTTCGGTATGCGAAAGTACCCCAAGGACAAATAAATGTTGTCTTGTGTTGATCCTTAGGTTTAATTTGAATTTGGTTATACCTTGAAAATCCATCCATAAAAGAAAATACTTCACTTCCTTCACACTCGTCGAGAATCTGATCAATGAAAGGTGTCAGGAAGTTGTCTTTAGGATATACCTTGTTTAGGTCACGAAATTCCATACATACATAGATAGTTCCTTATTTTTATTCACATGAACAGGATTGGATACCCATTCAGTCAAGGGAACTAGGTAGATGAAGCCAACATTAAGTAACTTCTCCACCTCTTCCTTAATAGCAGGGGCATTCCAGGGATTGGCAACTCTAAGACGTTGTCGAATAGGTTTAGCATCAAGATAGGTTCTAATATCATGCTCGAAAATACGAGGTTCAATTATTGGCATCTCTTCGTATGACCAAGCAAATACATCTCAAAATTCCTTGAAGAGTTTGGTGTAGATCAGGATTTTCTCTAGTGAACAATCTGCACCGATATTTACATTTTCAATCTTGCGAGGGGTATGAGAGATATTGATCGTGATGATAGGAGAAATACTCTCCATGTTTCCTTCGGCATAAATGTCATGCGTATCAAGTGGAACTACGACGTGACCGACTATCTCACTCAAAGTAGATTGAAAGTCATCTTGTTTGATTCTTTCAAGATCTGGGAGAAAATAAGAGCGGTGATGCATATCATCCCAAGGTTTGTCAAAACCATTCATGGATTATATGATAGATTTTTTTGAAGGAAAAGTCTCATCGAGGAAGTCCTATGAACCAAAAAATGAAGTGGCCCACACAGGCCTAAGAATGGGATCCTCCTCGTCTGTCAGCGAGGTAACACGATCATGATTGATGGAAGATCCAAGAACATATTGATACACAATCTCCACTACCGATAGTGGCATGGCCATTCCAGCATGCAACTGACCTTCACAAGATGAATTCGAGGAAAGTAGGGTCCACGGATCACTAAAATAGGAAGTGTGGAATGGAATGGACCTCCTTTTCGAGACAGACCTACTGGACACGGCGTAAATGTGATGACTTAGTGTCATGAATTCAAAAGTACCCATAAGGGAAGAATACATTCCGACACCAATATTCTCAGTTTCCCGCTGAGAATTGTCAATCACAGGGATCGAATGTCCAACATATTGGGACTAGCTTACGCAAAGGATAATTGGTCGATCGTCAAGATCTTCACTTCATGAGGAAAACAAAGAGTACAAAATATGGATGATACGATGATGACCATATCATAGGTCCAATTGCATCCTAGTAACAAGTTATAATAAAGAGGCGCATCAACTACCTTGACCTCCACCTCTACCATCTTCCCACCTAACTGGACTGGAAAGGAAAGAAGAATACCGTGAGGGTGGAAGGAATTACCATCAAAAGAAGTCAACATGTTCGATGACTTAGAAAGAGTCGGAGAACCGAGAGATTTCCAACAAATCAGGGACATCACAGATGTAGCAATGCCTTCATCAACAACCTCACGTTTGATGGTATACTTTGAGTACTCCACGTGGATTTGGAAAGCCACATGGTAAGGAAAGAAATGATTCACATATGTGACGTCAAACTTGATAAATTTTGAGCCACTAGGTTCTAGAGCTCCTAACATATATAGTAAGGCATTCCTCTATGAAGGACACATCTGGATTACCTCCAAATCTAACATCGCACAAGGAGTTTGACCTAGGTCCTCAACAATAGAGTAGTTCTGTGCGGTTATAGCATTTTGATTGTGGGTAGAGCGCTTGAGTACTCCTTTCGAAATACTAGTTTTTCAATTGTAAAGTTGTCTCCGGAGGAGGAGGAGGATATTCTAGACCAAAAATATCTTTTAAAGATCTATAAACTCGAGATCGAGTGCCTACATTAAATTTCACATCGACCATATTGATTGTTGGCCCTTGGTTATGGAAGGAAGAAAAGAAAGAGGAAGGAAAGGTAAAAAGCGAGCTTCGCGGGAGACACAGTAACTATTACTGAGTCGAAGTGAGAAAAAGAGTAGGAAATATAGAGCGAAGTATGGAAAAGAAAGATGTTGGATGAGAAGATCAGGGATGACAGATCAGAAATGAAGAACGATCATGGACAACTCAGCAAGAAGAGAAATCCATCATTGGATGCTTTGGAGCACTACGATATGAAGAAGGAAAGACAGGGTGGTGAAGCCCAGAAAAAGCGGGTCAAGTTGACCTAGGGTTTTAGACACTTAGGGTTTTGGTAATTAGGGTTTTGACAACTAGGTTTCGACCTAAGGATGTTGGGGAGGGACTGTAATGTATAAATAGAGGTCGAGAGGACCTAGGTCACCCTGGTACTAGTGTTGGGTATTTATATTGATTGTTGTTGGTTGAGACATTATTGTATTGTGAGAAAGAGGAGTGTTGAGGGTGAGAGACTTTTGGTATTGTAAGATCTTCATCTGGGTGAGAAGATCAAGTCCTGCAACTGGGTGCACAGGAAGGGGGTAGACAGAAAGAACAAGAGAGAAGGTATGATGACTAAGAGCGCAGATCAGAACTATAAGATTTACCTTAATATATCATAAGCACAGTTCTATGGATGTATCCCTAGAGAGAGGGTGAACCACGTATATTTTGTGTTGTATGTGTGATTGATGCTTGGATCCTTGTCATTTCTATACTGTTAATTTATTTATTGTGTTAGATCAAATGTATGGTTACGTAGAGTAGATTTAGTTGGCAAAAGATATATGAATGTTGCATTATTGTTGTATTAGTTCCACTTGATATTCCCCTGGTTGTAGACATCTCTGTCCTGCAACCCCCCCCTCTTAGCTACTTCAGGTGAGACTGCATCTTCTTCACAGTTGTTGATGAAAGGGACAATAGTTAGGGCTTATTGGTGTGCTCTTGGAGTGAACCCTGGGTCTGCCCCTGTGCCAACAAATGGTTCCGTTGCTGGGATAATAATTTGTGTAAAGGACTATCAAGGTGGTTCCCATCAAATACAAAGATTCAGAAGTGGATAGAGGATCAAGAGAGGGACTTCGCCGAATCCCAGAACAAGAACCCTGAACTGAGTACTGAAGCTTGGCTACAAAGATACATTTTCACTGACATTCACGAGATCTTCTTTGGGGGAATCCACCAGGAGTTGTTTGAATGGTTGGCTAGGTTAGCCGATACCCAGTTCGATATTAGATCTAGACCTCCTGTGGTTTGGACATCAACACCGATCCAGAAGGTTAAGAGAGTTGACAACATTGTGTCAAGGGCTGTAGATAAATGGTTCGATAGTACCATTGGAGGGTATATCACCGAGTTTTTTGTTGACTGAACAAAATTGTATAGCCAAGTCGAGAGATACTTTTTCAAAGGACCTAGAGAAAACAAATTTCACTTTCTAAAGCTGAGAATCAAGATGTTGTTTCATGAAAATAACGTCTTGAAAATACAGTAGATTGGTCGGACCTGAAAAGGATAATGTTCAAGATCTCAGATAGAAACAACGACACAAAAGCTAGACATACACATCATGGGAAAGTATTCTGGGGGGTTCACCTTGAGAAATTGTTTAAGAAAAACTATGGAGAAGAGGGATTCTACAGTGGAGAAGAGGTAGATCTAACCGACGAAGAACATTCAGAGCCCACCAGAACAAAAGAAGGGGAAGTTGAAGAACTTCGCCAAAGTGAGCTAGAAACCTCAAGAACTATGCAAGTTACTAAAGTAACTAACATTAACCCTCCTATTGTTTCAATATCACTTAGCAGTTAGAATAGTAAGAACCACCAGATTCCTCAGAGCACTGTTACTAGTAGCTTAGTATCTACTCAGACAAGAAGTCTAGTCATCTCTATGGAAGATGAAATGAGGCTCCCTATCTTTAGAGGGGATGGATCTGAAGATCCATATCAACATTGGTTTATGTGTGAAACTATATGGAATATTAAAAGTATCACTGACGAAGCCATCAAGAGAACTCAGCTCAACACTACACTAAGGGACCTCGCACTAAGTTGGTACATGAAACTTGTCCAAGGACTGGTGCAGCCTAAGCCATTGAACGAGATCAAAAATGCGTTGATTGTCAAGTTTAAGAAACCTAAGTCAGAATCAAAATGTATTACAGAGCTAAAAGAGATCAAACAAAAGGTAGCAGAACCTGTTTGGGAATTTGACCAGAGATTCAAGACCCTAACATGCCGATTAACTTTTCAGATCCTCGATGAACAGAACAAAGAATGGTTCATCGTTGCACTGCTACCACACATCAGAGTCTCTCTGATGCAATAGAATATTTCATCACAGGGAGAAGCTTTGGATATCTCCATGAAGCTTGAATCAACACCTATGGGAGAATCTATCTCAGGCATGAGACAGATCTTGAGCCAACTGACTAGTCTATCTCTGCAGGTTGACGATATGAAGAAAGATAAGGGAAACAAAAAAATAGAAGATATTTGGTGTGGAAGATGCATATTTGAAGGTCATGATAAGGAACACTATCCCTTGTTCCATGATTATTTTACCTCAAGAGCATCAAGCCCCTTGAATCAAGTTAACCTACCTTGGTGCAATGTATGCATAAATAGGCATCACCCAGGTGAGTGCTATTACATGAAGAAGTATGTTCAGACACCCACAAACTTGTACTGCACATTCTTTAAATCAATGGGGCATGATGATCGATATTGTAGAGCTTACGATCTCATGCATGAGAGGTTGAGGGACACATACAAGATCCAAGGCGAAGTACACCAAGAAGGAAATAATGCACGGTATAATTCTCTAGGAAGAGGAAGTTTCAATCCTTGCAGTGGATATAGAGGAAGAGGATGAGGAGGAGGTATGGGCCGAGGCTGAGGACAAATTATCTGTTATAACTGGGCACAAATAGGACACTTAGCAAGGGATTGTCAGAATCCTTTCACAACCTGTAGTTATTGTAACTCTTTTGAGCATGTCATAGAAGAATGCCCTACGCTACTGGCTAAGATTCAAGAAAGATGAGGACCCCAGAAAAACCCACAAGTACAACTGATATATGTTGAACCTCACAGAAACGACCCTAAATTTGCTATCATTACTCAAGGAGGCACTGCTATAGGAGAATACAGATTAGCACAGGGAAAGAATGTAGACGACCAGGGAGTTAGGAAAGCTACATAGAAGACCTCAATGTTTGAGGCTAAGAAAGAAAGACATATCTTTGAGGAGGAAAGAAAATAGTTCAAAGGAGATCAAGGGTCCTCATCTAGAATGCCAACAAAAACCAAAGAGCATGGCATGCCTCAGGCGTTTGATCAGTCTGCATCACCAACAAAAGAAAAAGAGGTAAGAAAACTCATGGAATTTTTGTGCACGTGTTAAGTTGATTCAAGATAAAAGCGTTGTACAAGAATTACAAGATTTAATCAAGCAGTATGAGCTAGGAAATATAGACTCCTTATTGAATAGGGAAGTGCACCAAATTGGAAAAAGGAGAAGGACAAATAAAGAATTACACCTGAATACTCAAATAGGAGAATATGATATAGACTATCTAGTCCTCGACTTAGGATCGGAGGTCAATGTCATGACGAAGCAAACTTCAGAACTGATGGGAAAACCCAAGCTGATATACTCCCCTATCAGGATTCGCATGGCTAATCAGCAAGTTGTCAACGCATTTGGACGATTGGAGCATGTCCCTGTGGACATCAATGGATTTATAACATTTGCAGATTTTGAAGTAATTAAAATTGTTGATGACAACCGCCCTTACCCTGCATTATTAGGAATTGATTGAGCCTTCAAAAATTCTACTATTGTTTATCTAAAGAAGAGGCATATGACATTTGAAAGACATGGACTTAGGGTCCTTTCACCTTTATATCCAGATGAAGGTCCGAGGTATACAGAGCCTGTCAGAGAAGAAGACCACGCATACAAATTGGAAAACATCTATAAATTAATAGCCAGACAACAGGATTATATCAACCCTATTGCCGATGGGAATCTAAGTTGGCGAAGTGACAATGTGTGTTCATCGGATTCAGAAGAAGCACTAGATAACTAGCAGAACCAGATGTATGAAGTATCCATAAGGAGATGTGCTCGAATGACCAGAGAAGTTCGCTGGATTGGTACAACAACAAGTAACTTACGTACCTTTGATGGTCTGAATCCTTTAGAATCCTTCTTGATGGAATTTGAAACAATTGTAGCAGTACAACAGAGGCAGTTGGATATGGATGAGGCCCTGAAAGCTACACTAACAAGATGGTGAGGGACGCACAAAGGAAACATCACAGATTGGACACAATGTCAAACTTTGATGACAACATGGTTCTCAGCACAAGTAGGAAGTTGCGAAGTGAGGTACACATGTTGAAGTTTCCCAAAGGACCATGTACGAAGCTGCAAAGAGGCTTGGAGTGAAATTCCTTGAGAAAAATGGGTACATAGATTCATTAACACGCTGGACACGATCCCTATCAACTAGTACCTTCAAGTGGAGCTGCGCCTCGTCACTTCAGATTGGGAAGGTATGATATAGAATTTTGTAGCCACATTTTTGTTTGACAATGAATTTCCTTCTATAGACCAAGCATTGTAGATTGTGAGACATAACGTATTTAAGGAGGCATCTGGTCTCCCTTTGGAGAAAGAAGAGGATGAATGGACTGCGCCATTCCAAAAATTGCAAGGATGTTACCACATTAATGCCGATGAAGATGATGATCTGAGGAAGGTAAAAATTGTTGAGACAGAAGGCCACATAAATGTGGAAGGACCAGGAGTTGAGCTGCCATTCATAGGGCAGCAGATCAAAATAACGAAAGTTGATATTGGGACAGAGGAGACAATGAATCTTGCCAATGTCAGATATTATTGGGATGCTGCTACCATTGACAAGATTACAGAGTTATTGCACGAATATCAAGACTTGTTTCTAACCAAGTTCACTGATATGAAGGGAATCAAAGGACCTATGGGAGAAATGAAAATACCTTTGAAACCAGGTGCAAAGCCAGTCAAGAAAATACCCTACAGATTGAATCTGAAATATAAGGAGAAAGTGAAGATTGAGCTTGACCAAATGCTGGAAGAAGGGATTATTGAACTTGTCGAAGAGTCAGAATGGATCAGCCCTATGGTAGTACAAGATAAGAAGACATGCGAGATTAGAATATGTGTGGAACTCAGAAAGCTAAATGATGCCTATTTTCATGACCCCTTCCCTACACCATTCATAGATAAAGTATTAGACAATTTGGGAGGCTAGTAGGTATATTCTTTTACAGATGGGTTTTCAGGATACCATCAGATCCGAATTGCCAAGGAGGATTGCCACAAGACCACATTTGCCACAGAATGGGGATCCTACCAATACACAGTGATGCCATTTGGACTGAAGAATTCCCCAACCATATTTTCTAGGGTGGTGGTCGAAGCGTTCAAAGAATTTTTGCATAAGTTTTTAGAAGCGTACTTTGATGACTGGATTGTTTTTAGTTTGCTGAAAAATCATGTCGAATGTCTAAGGCTAATGTTGGATAAATGCAGGCAATGTCAAATTTCTTTGAATTTGAAGAAGTGCATCTTCTTCTCACCATTTGGAGTATTATTAAATCATATTGTATGCAAGCAACGATTGTTGGTGGACCCATCCAAAATTGCAATTATAGTTGATTTTCCACCTCCTACCTTAGTCAAACAACTGCGCACTACGCTAGGACATACTGGCTATTACAAGAAATTTATAAAAGTATATGCTCATATTACAACACCAATGGAGAAGCTTCTGAAGAAGGACTGTTATTAGAGTGGACAGATGAATGCCAGTAGAGATTTGACACACTGAAACAGAACATTGTTACAACGTCCATTATGGTTTCTCTAGATTGGAGCAAAGAATTCCATGTGCATGTCAATGCATATTCTATTTCATTAGGAGCAGTACTAGTACAACCTGGAGAAGGGGACATTGATCATCCATTAGCATTTTCGAGTAGGAAGTTATCCACAGCTGAAGTCAATTACACTATTATAGAGAGAGAAGGATTAACCATGGTGTATGCATTACAAAAATTCTGACACTACTTGTTGGGAGGACACTTTAAAATGTTTACTGATCACTCCACGTTGAAGTACCTAGTCAACAAGCTAGTGTTGGGGGGGAGAATATGTAGATGGCTTCTCCTGTTTTAAGAATATGATTTTGAGATCATAGTTAAGCCAGGAAGAATGAACAAGGAACTTGACCACCTGTCGAGGTTGGAACATGGAGAAGAACCCACTAGTCTGGAGGATACACTACCAGATACACAGTTGCTCGCCATTATGAAGGTGGATGACCACTTCACAGACATAGTCCAGTTCATATCAACAGGATGGCTCCAAGTGAGTATACAATTCCTCAGAAGAAACAACTAGTGGTGCATGCTGTAGATTTTTCATTTATAGATGGACAACTGTACAAAATGGGACTAGATGAAATACTAAGAAGATGTGTGATGGAGGCAGAGAGCCCACTGATCCTTGCAGAAGGTCATGAAGGCATCACAGGAGGACATTACGCAGGCAAAGAAACTTCATAGAAGGTTCTGTGAGCTATCCTTTGGTGGCCTACTTTACACAGAGATGCCAAAGAGTATACCAAAGCCTGTGATGTATGCCAGAGAGTCGGAAAACCATCCAGAAGAGATGAAATTCCACTAGCACCGCAGATGACCTACAAGAATTTGAAAAATGGGCCATTGACTTCGTGGGACCTATAAACCCACCAGAGAAACACACAAGAGAAAGGTATATTATTACTCTGACAGAATACCTGACTAGATGGGCTGAAGCCAAAGCAATCAAGGACTGTAGTGCAACTACAACTGTGCATTTTATATTTGATGACATAATAACCAGGTTTGGATTCCCTAAGATACTTATGAGTGATCAAGGTACACACTTCATCAATAATACAGTGGAATCCATGAATGAAGAATTTGCAATCCACCATTAGAAGAGTACACCTTATGATCCACAAGAAAATGAAGCGGTTGAAGCATTCAACAATATCTTGGAGACATCATTGACAAAGATATACAGTGTGAACATGGATGATTGGGATTTAAGAGTACCAACAATACTTTGGTCTTATAGAACCAGTTGCAAGTAATTAACAACGCAAACCCCTTTCAATTTGGTTTATGGTCTTGAAGCTGTTGTCCCGATGGAGTACCTGGTACCAAGCTTAAGAATTACTGCATTTGCAGACATGGATGATATCGATGATGTTCGTGAGAGGCTTGCACAATTGTTTGAACTGGAAGAAGACAGATTCATTGCAATATTCCAGCAGAAAGTTTAGAAGGAATGACAAAAGGCCTATCATGATAGACACATCAAGAAGAAGGCACTTAAGAAAGGTGATTTAGTATTGATGTATGATAGTAAGTTTATCAAACACCCTGGGAAGTTTAGAATGCATTGGTGCGGACCATATGAGATTGCCTATGTTACAGAAGGAGGAGCTACGTAGTTAAAGACATTGAAGGGAGACTAGAAGGAAGGATTGGTGAATGGGAGTTAGTTGAAGTTGTACTATGACAACCAGTTGCCTCGTAGCTCTAAGTAAAAGCAGGAGGAAAAGGGTCTAGGTACCAGGTGCAATTGAAATTGGGTACCAGACACATAAAATACAGTCTACACAAGGTTGGAAAGGAGGCATAAAGCATAAATCAAAGGTTTCATTGCACAATACACAATCGAAGTGAAACAGAAGGATTAGAGCTCAAGTGCCTCAGGATGATTCACAGGTGAGTGTTGGGGGCCTGTTGGCCCTTGGTTATGGAAGGAATAGAAGAACAAGGAATGAAAGGTAAAATGCAAGCTTCATGGGAGACACAATAACTATTACTGATTCAAAGTGAGAAAAAGAGCAGGAAGGATAGAGAGAAGTACAGAAAAGAAATCCATTGGACAAGAAGTTCAGGGATGACAGATCAGAAAGGAAGAAGGATCGTGGACAACTCAACAAGAAGAGAAATCCATCATTGGATGCTTTGGAGCACTGTGAGATGAAGAAGGAAAGACATGCTGGTGAAGCCTGGAAAAAGCAGGTCAAGTTGACCTAGGATTTTAGACACCTAGGGTTTTGGTAATTAGGGTTTTTCCACCTAGGTTTCGACATAAGGCTATCGGGGAGGGATTGTAATGTATAAATAGAGGTTGAGAGGACCTAGGTCACCCTGTTACTAGTGTTGGGTATTGATATTAATTGTTGTTGGTTGAGAGATTATTGTATTGTGATAAAGAGGAGTGCTAAGGATGAGAGCCTTCTGGTATTGTAAGATCTTCAGCTGGGTGAGAATATCAAGTCCTGCATCTGGGTGCGCAAGAAGGGGGGAGAAAAAAAGAAGAAGAGAGAAGGTCTACTGACTAAGAGCGCAGATCAGAACTATAAGATTTACCTTAATATATCATAAGCATAGTTCTGTGGACGTATCCCTAGAGAGAGAGTGAACCACGTATATTTTGTGTTGTATGTGTGATTGATGCCTGGATCCTTGTCATTGTTATACTGTTAATTGCTTTATTGTGTTAGATCAGATGTATGGCTATGCAGAGTAGATCTAGTTGGTAAAAGATATATGAATGTTGCATTATTGTTGTATTAGTTCCACTTGATATTCCCCTGGTTGTAGACATCTCTGTCCTGTAACCCCCCCCCCCNCCCCTCTTAGCTACTTTGGGTGAGACTACATATACTTCAGAGGTGTTTCCGAAAGGTCCAGTAGTTAGGTCTTGTTGGTGCACTCTTGGAGTGAACCATGGGTCTGCCCATGTGCCAACATTGATACACAAACGGTCACCATCTTGCACTGATGGGTTTTGACTCCCACCAGTCGCATTTCCAGTGTTTGAGGAACTCGAGGCCATGTGCCGATTATGTGGGAATGGATTCATCAGCACGACGGGAGGTAGAGATAATAGCCTTGGAACTTCCACAAGTTTGGGGCATAAATGGGTAAGGCGATCATCTGTGGAAAGCTTACAGGGAAACTTCACTTTACATCTTTCTCGTTTTACCTCTCCAACATTATTATTCATATTCTCATTATTACCATTGTCCTTGGGTTTATTACTATTTTTACCACCCTTATGAATATTGCATCCTTTCTTCTTATTCCCGCCTGGTCATTGGTTACCATTTGGGTCGGCCAACGATTGCACTGAATGTACATTTGCCGACCAAGTGGGATTGGAAAACACAGACAAATCTAGCCCTCCTCCAGACTGGTTTAGAGACAAATATTTCAAATGGTTTGTCACCGAGTCTACGAAATTTACATTGGTGGAGACTACAATGCCATCAGCATGAGGTCTGAGATTTTTTCTAGGGTCGTAAGTTGACTGTGGTGCATCTGGAAGAATGTGGTATAACATCCTAGACTAAGCATATATGATATCTATCTGTTGGGATTTAAAGATCGCTTCTTCCTTAGTGGTAACCCTAGTTGTTGCAACATCCTTTGATATAGGAGGGTGAAAATACTTGAGAAACCATTATAAAAGAAAGTTCAGGGGTATGGATCTCTTGATCCACCTCTTCCATCTACGCCACTCCTGGATATGATTCGAGATATGAGTGGCATTATCCTGGCAAAAAGTTGTCAGAATTTCTAGGCCAACATCGTAATGAATCAACAACTAGAAGTGGTTAAGGAAGACCAACACCAACTGATTAAAAGTACCATATGCCCCCCTAGGTATCTCGATATACCATTTCGCAGTGACCCCAATGAGGGTGCGTTGAAATAATCTTAACCGAATAGAATCGTCATTAAGGGAATTCGAGGAGCACCATAGGTGAAAGGTAGTAACATGATCACCAGGATCCTCTCCATTCTTACCTTCTAACTTTGGAATGTCCGAAGGAAGCTTGGTGGGAATGGGGGCCCATGTAGGATCATGACTCACAAGGTCGTTCATCAACTTAGACAAGTCTGGCAGATTAAGTGTGGCTAGAAAAGGGAGATGGGGTTGCAACATCTGGCCCCAAGCTCCCTGGAAATATTGTGTTTGAGAAACTGCAACCCATCCAGGGTTCTGGTAAGAACCATGGCCCTGTCTGGGATTATAAGGACCTCCTTCGACCTGATTCATAAAAGGTTGGTTGGGCATCATTCCAGTAGGAATGCTTTGTTGAGGGTTATAAAAATTTCCCCCAGCTAGATTGAATCTGGGTTGGGGGTTTCCCAAAGCGTGAAACTAACCTCCTCCGAGTGTGAATCTGGAGGATAGATATGGATTCATCATGCCAAATGTATTGGTTGGAATTGACACCAAGGAGGTAGGGGTATAGGATGGAACTTGAGCAGAAGTTTGTTTTCCAAGTTGGTTGTTCCACCCAGAAGCAAGAGGATTAGACTCGGGGTTAAAGGAAGGAATGGATCCCATATTAGGAATCATTTGAGGGATTTGAGAACCAATAAATGAAAAAGGAGTATAAGGAGGTGTAGTTCCCCCAATCCAAATGTTGGAATTAGGGCCAACAACTGGGATGATGTTAGAAAACTACGAAGTAAAGTTTCATACCATGAGAAAAAGGACTAGAGGCCATAGGGATGGACTGAGCATTATAGCCCAGTGAGTGACCAAGAGACCCAAAAAGGTTTGAGGTAAGAGATTGAGCATTCACTATTGGTCGATTCGTAGTAATGATAGGTGCCTCCGTCACTACAACCATTATGGTTGCAGGAGTTGAAGGGGTTCCATTAACTATAGAGGGTGTGGGAGTTGAAGGGCTCCCAATCTCCTGAAGACTAGGTTCAATACTCATCCTTGTAGTATCACAACTCTAAACAGTGGATGTGTGTGTACCACACCTAATAACTCTATGCCTTTTAGAAAGAAAAGACTTGAAATATGGTGGTAACTATAACAAGTGATGGGACCGACAAGGATGATGGCCCGACTCCACGATGACTTAAGACTCTAAAGGAAAAATATCAATCCTAAGGAAAACTAGTAATCAAAGAGCACACCAAAAGTTAAACGACCAATATGCACACAAATGGGGTAAAGTGGCTGAAAGTGGCCTCCCTCCCTAAAGAAGGCATGTCTCCACCAAGAGGGGCTTGATACTCCCTACTAAAGATCAGAGGTAACATAATCAGTTATAAGGGCCCTCGTGGGATTAACAACCAATCGGTCAGATCTCCCCAGAGATGTAATCCTCCATAAAGGTTGTGTGTTGCCTGAGCCTTATCTAACCCAGGGTACTTGCAAAATAACCCATGCAAGTAACCTATGTGGCACCTAAATCAAGCAACTAATAAACCATTGTATAAACGATGCACATGTGAGCAATCATAAGTCAGGTCCATTGTATGGGTGGGGTATAAAAGCCCAAAACCTCGAAAGCACCACCTCTCACAGAGGTAAGGGAACTAACAAGATCCCCAGAAATATCTCTGATGCTAAGAAGGTATCGAGGGGATATCCCTTTAACCAACTTCGCGCGACCTCGTGATTAACTCTAGTGTGAGCGAAGCCTCCTGATATTACTAATTATACAATGGATTTCTCCACTTCCTTTGTCAGGCACAAATGTTGATTTAATTTCCTTGGAGACGTTTACTCACAAAATCCTATTCCAAGGCACTAAATCCTAAGCTAGTTTGTGCACCCTAGAAAATAAAGACTAAACAATTTTAAATTATAGCGTTAATTTTAGTGGTCATGATTACTCAAAAAGGTATAGTAGTGAAACTCATCATGTTACGTCTTTGCAAGAAAAGTAAATATGTAAATGATGCAAAGTCCTAACTTCAACTTTCAATGAATGATATGCTTCTAAAAACCAATGCAATTTTCAATTTCAACTCTGCAATTCCGAAGTAAAAATGCAATCTTTCATTACATGCACTAAGATAATGACAAGGACTCAAAATACCAAAATGCAAAGCAATTCAAAATGCCTAATATTTTTGTATTTTCAATATAATAAAAATGAAAATGTATGGATTGAAAAGTTACTTGATATATAAAATCTACTATTTATATAAAGAGATAACTCAAGCAGGATACCAAGCAACAAACACCCAACCCAATGTTTAAGGAAAATGAAAATGAAAATATGATGAGAAATACTTCGCCCAGAAATTAAACCAAAGACAGGTTTCCTGTCATCCCACAAGCACTTAACAGGAACTACAGATACCCAAGAAGAATTTAAAAACATCAAATCCCACTCTAGGACCACCAGACCCAACAAAAAAGCAAGGAAAACTAATGTGCACAACTGTTTAGGAAAACAAAGCATATGTACGCAGCTTGCATAGGGACATGCTGTGTATGTACATGGTTGTCAAGGCAAAAAGCGCATATATGTTTAAAAAACAAGGCCAGGCAAAGGAGAAGGATGAAAAATCAGACCCAAAGTGAAAAGAGGTTAAGAAATGATACGACAAGAAACACAATAGAAATGAGAGCAATCTAAGGAGTACTCCAAACCCTAAGAAAGAAGATTCATTCCCCAGTATGGTCGCCAATTCTGTTACAAGGCAAATCTCTCTATGGCTTGGGTAAACCACAACCGACGAAAATGACTACAGAAATAAACTCTCTCCTCAAGTATGCTATGAAAAAAAATATCCTAGTGAGACAATATAAAAGTCCTACCTCGTCCAGACGTTTGATGAAGTCCACCATTGAGCACTTGACCCAAAGAAATATACCTGCAACTAGTTCTCAACAACCAAGCAAAGAAAGCATATAGTGATAATAAATTATGTTAGCACATTCAATAGAATAATCCATTAATAAACATGACAAATACGCCCATGGAATAATAATTCAAATATTTGCAAGATATAAATTGGACGAGACAAGAGTATTTTTATTAATATGTGATCAATAGAAGTGAAAAATATTACAGACTTTCATGTCAATGCGATTCGGAACCAAGAAACTAAGTTCCTTCCAGGTGGGCCTCCACCACTTCAATCCTCCACTAAAGGAAAGCTCATAAGAGAGAAACAATGAGGTTTTCAATCAATAAGGGAAGAGCTTGGGGGTTGAACATTGTGTTCAGAATTAAAGGACAAAGGGATGCAGACTCAATATGAAGTAAATAATTTCTCCAGAGTAACTTTTCTCTCAAATTTGAATTCTTTCTCCTCTTTCCATAGCTCGGAATTGGCCCATTTATAGCCTTAAACATGGAACTGAAGGGTCGAGTTGAAATTTTTACAATATATATAAGGCCGAGGATCATAGATCTCCTGTCGTGACATGGAAACCTGACATTAATTTTCATTTTCTAGTACAAATCCCGATGTACATGGGTTGTAGTGGAGCAACCTATGTATACCCATGTTGTATAGTAGGAAAGATGCGCACATGTGGAAAAATATGTATTTTTAGCTCCATATTTTACAAACAGGGATGATAAGCCTGCATAGGGAAATGGAAAAGGGCCTTTTGTGCAAGATTGCATAGGGTGATGCAAATATTGCTATAACAGTTGGGTCATTGGAATTTTGGTATGTGACAACAACCTTTTGTTTTCCATAGTATGGTCACCAAAATTTTTGATGTCTATATTTATTAATTTCCAAACAACAACCTCACGAGGATATGAATATCCCCCTACGTTTATATAGAGGTGGTGCTCCTCTGTATTTTCTTAAAGATAAATCTTCAATATCTTGGAATCGTAATATGAAAATGGGAGAATACTAAATAGAAAACCACAAATATTACCACTCAATAAAAATGTAAAAATGTTGTTGATTGAAAATAATATACATACACCAAAGAATTCCTAAGAATAGGACCAAGAATCTTTACTCATAAAAATATAATATATGCATAAAATATTGTACAAAAATAAATAACAATTATTGGAAAAATAAAATAAATCTCACATCCATCACAATATTCATAATTGTTTATCACGTTCAAGGAAATAAAGATGTAGGCCCACAAACGAGAGAACATTAAAGTGTTTTTTCATTCAAGTTAGGATAGAATATGATAGGAAAACTTTAAATATATTATTCCCAAAACTCAGATTTCATAGATATCATTAAAGTTTGTCCCCAAAATAGTTCTCTGGGATTTTTTCAAAAAATAAATATCGTCTTAAAATAAAATGTATTCATCCATAATTGGACTAGGATTGGGATCTCGTGGACCATAAAATGAAATAATGGAATAGGGTTGGACCTAAAATGAAGACAAAGATAAGCGATCAGAAATCAGTTATGTTTTTCTTAGGACAAGTAATCACAACTGGATGACTTTTGAACGAGAAGATAAAATAATTGAGAAGGATGTGATCAAGTTATTCATTGTGATGGAATCTCTCCCTCTATTTTCCCATCGATGTTCCTTTTGTATTGTCTTGGATTTCAGTTTCATTACTGGTACCAACCGCTTCCACCTGATATTCTTTAGTTATATTAATTAAACATTTCTTTAACCAATTTTCAATATATTCTCTCATAGGTGCGACAATTATTTCCTTCCTAACTTTGATATCAAATAATGTAACTTATAATTCTCTTAAGTCAATCGAAATTTGGTGAAGCATGTCCTCAATATCTTCATTTTTATTAACATAACTTACAATACAACTTTCAACTTCATGTTCTATGTACTCATTCATACTATTGAATTTTTCCATTGACACACCTTTCAATATCTCTAAGTGTGCTTCAAATTGATCTCTTGTCATAAGCATAGAATTCAAGATTATTTTTTGATATTGGACTTCTCTAGTAGTTCCTGAAAAATCTAACTCAATCAACTTAAAATACAATTCCCCTTTTTTGACACTTAAAGTGTCAATGCCATCCAATATTTATTTTAAACCTTTAAATCTCTTGAGCCAAAAATATTTCAATTTCTTTATGCGAGTAGGGGATGGTAAATATTCTTTTTTCCTTTTCATTTCACTCATTCCAGAAACTTTCAAAACAAATGTAATGACAACATCCTTATAAAAACCCTTGTCATTTTTGAGGTCAGCCTAGAGGTATTCTCTTAGATTAGTAATATTGGAACCCAAAGAAACGAAGTTTCTTGCCAAATCCCATGCCTCTAAAATTATATAAATTATCTTCTTTATGTTTTCCCCAACATAGAGTCTAACTGCAACAAGCAAACTTGATGTTGCCTTTAAATTTGAGCTTGAATTTGGTGTTCTACTGTATATTTTCCTAGGTTGAATAGTAACAATTTAGGAATAAAAAATATAGGGGGTGGAATTAAAGAATACTTTGATTCTTTAACCCTTTCTTTGAGAATAACATTTTAATTTTCCATTTCATCCATTGGTACTTCCATAGAATCAGTTGTAGCTCTATGAATCCTTGCAATTCTTGATGGTAAAAGTTCACTCAAATTAAATTATGAATGTGTTTTTCCTTGGACCTTTTTGCCTTTTGAATTAACACTTTCAAATACTAATTTATT
>SNQJ01S0140530.1:8283-33312 GCA_010110895.2 Picea sitchensis | reverse complement strand
TATCACATTTTGCATGATTGTGCTACATAAATTATCATGATTTCCGCTGTGTATATGAATTACTGTTAAATGTTATGGATTGTTTACTCGTAGCAGTAAAATTATATGTTTTACTCTGAGTTAAATGTATTTATTTACTGGAATGCATGTGATTATATAATGCTTGTACGAATTATGTAAGAGTGCATGTACAGATTGTTACATAGTGCGTTTTAAGCTCTGGGTAAGCAAAAAGGTACTCTACAAATTATCTAACTATGTTCTTATCACATTTTGCATGACTGTGCTACATAAATTATCATGATTTCCGCTGTGTATATGAATTACTGTTAAATGTTATGGATTGTTTACTCGTAGTAGTAAAATTATATGTTCTACTCTGAGTTAAATGTATTTCTTTACTGGAATGCATGTGATTATATAATGCCTGTACGAATTATGTAAGAGTGCGTGTACAGATTGTTGCATAGTGTGTTTTAAGCTCTGGGTAAGCAAAAAGGTACACTACAGCTGCCCTAAGAGAATAGTCACTGATAACGCTGCTGCATTCAAACATAAACACTTGGTGCAATTGTGTGAAGAGCTAGGAATTCAGCTGGTACATTCCACATATTACTATCCACAAGGGAATGGGTTAGCTGAATCATCCAACAAGAGTTTAGTAAGAATTATAAAGAAGTTGCTTGAACAAAATGCCAGAGGTTGGGATTCCAAACTAAAGTTTGTTTTGTGGGCTGACAGGGTTACATGTAAGAAATCAATTGGTACATCTCCTTTCAAGTTGGTATATGGTACTGAATCCATATTTCCTGTTCAACTTGCATTGTCGGTTGTGAAGTTTTTACAAGAAGCTAATTCTGAACCAAGTGATTTGACCTGGAGAATTCATAATTTGGTAGAACTACAGCAAGATAGAGAGCAGCTCTTGGAAAAAACAGAATTGCATCAAGAGAGACTCAAGGAGTCCTTCGACAAGAAATTCAAATCAAATGTCTTTAAAACAGGGGATTTAGTCTTAAAATGGGATGCAGCAAGGCAAGAGAAAGGGAAACACGGAAAATTTGAGGCTCTCTGGACAGGTCCTTTTTTCATAACAGCGGTGCAGCAAAACAATACCTTTGTTCTCCAAACTCTTTCAGGCGAGGAAGTAGCAGGTGGCCCTTTCAACGGGCGCTTCCTAAATATCTATTTCACATAAAGCTTCCTTTGAAGCCATTTTCTACTTGTACATATTCCTTTTCAATTCTATTTCTTTATTTCTGTCACTTGAATAAATCCATGCCCAATGGTACTAGCAAAACTATTTTTCAAATTTTTGTTTTAAATTGTAATAAGGCTACTGAGTCTAGCTAGGTTCTTGGTCACCTCACAGGGAGATGCCCATCCCAGTTGGAGCCAAATGTTAGCTCCCAAAATGAACCCATCCCTATGGTCACATTTTGTGGTGGATAGCATGGCTATTGGTAGTTTTCTCAAATTGGTTTTGAGTTTTTCTAGCTGCAAGACTTAGGTTTTGATTTTTGTCTTAGAAATAAGATGACCCATAAAGGTCTTCTCTTTAAAATTTTCATAAAATGTTTTCAACAGCTAACGTGTGCTTAAAATATGATGGTTAGCTGGTGAAAGTGGCAACTTTCAACAGCTAAGGATCATTTTTCACAGGTCGTTAGCTAGTGAAATCGGGGATTTTCAAACATCCAAAGAGCGTTTCTCACGGGGTGCGCACTGGTGAAAGTGGCAACTTTCAACAGCTAAGGAGCATTTGTTACAGATGGTGGGCTGGTGAAAGCAGGGATTTTCAACAGCCGAGGAGTGATTCTCACGGGCTATTAGATGGTAAAAGAGGGAATCACGTGTGTTTATCCATGTTTTAAAATCAAATGATGATGCGATCAACCCACGCCATGCAATCAAGAAGGATGCGCTGGTGAAAGTGGGTAATCATGAAAACTCGAGTTGCACATCCAAATCGGATTACAAATCGGATCTGGTTTAGTAACTCATGCTCCACAATCATGGCGTCGAGAATGGAAAATTCGAATCCATTATCATAGGTACAGGAGCTGTACTACCTGGTTGAAAACATCAAATCGGTCATCGCTTCCCCAACACACATAATTCTCAAATGTATTCTAAGTCTAATGTTGAAAGACAGAGTTGAGTGCTTTCACCAGTGCGAGACCTCGGCCCGAACAGCAGTTTGCAGTGATTGGTGCACTGAGTCATTTCAAGTTTTGAGTTGCAGATGGCGAGGAGACACAGTGGGTCTTTACTGAGAAAAGAGTTGGACAGCCTATCCTTCCTACAGACGCATCCAGAAGTACAGAAACACTTCTCAAACGCAGGTTGCATCGAATTTTTTGAGAGGCTACAGAATGGTTGTCACCAGTCAACAGCAGAGGCTTTTTCTAAAACATTTGATGGGAATAAGGCTCATGTTGGGTCCTTGGAGATCATTGTAGATGAAACTTCCATCGCTGCAGTGACCAGCCTACCAAGATCGGGCCAGAGTTGGTTCAAAACTATTGCTACCAAAAACTTAAATTTCAGAGTATATTTGAAGGAAGAATTCAAGCATAATGCATGGAAGAAGAGCATGCCAGTTTCCTATTTAGAGGATGAGTGGAAGGATTTGTTTAAGGGCATCCAACTCTACATAACTTCAAAAGGCAGGTATGATAAACTCATGATGTATCATTTCAATCTCCTAGACCATTTCACAGGTAAAACTCTCCTCAATTTACCTTTTTTCTTACACAAGAGCTTAACTAAGGTCTGTAAAAAGATCAAGGCTCAACCCCTAAGCATGAAGAACACTCTGTGCCACTTTGGCCTTATTAAATTGATCATTCTAGAGGAATTAAGACAGAAGGAAGGAGCTGGCAGCATTTTCTATTTTGGGAGGGCTTTGAAACTCATACTTAGCCCGTAAATGAACCAGGGAGAGGTGGAAAGAAACAGTTGACTCCTCAAAGAAGTTCGAGGAAGAGGAGGACCCTGCCAGGACCTCCAGAAGATAGAATTTCTGGTGTAAAATCTCACAGGTCAAAGAAAAGATTGAATTTTGAAACTACTACAGAGCAACCTATAGAGCAGCCTACAGAGAAGAGAACAAACATATTAAACCTGCGCTACACAGACTTTGAACCAGAGCAAGAAGATGAGAGCCCTATCATCAAAAGTCCTGAACGCTCAATTGATTTTGCACAGAATTATGAGACCTTTACTCACACTGAGGAAGGAGAAACATCAAAGAGCACTAAGTCAAAGAAAACACAGAAAATCAAGCATCTTAAAGAAGTAATCGCTCAGCAGGAAGTCTTAGAATGGGTAATCAAAGAAAGATACAAGAAGTTGTCTGATAATTTTGCAAAAACCAATGCTGCATTTGAAAGACTGGCTCGGGAAAGTGTCAAAGAAAATAAGAGGAAACAAAAAATTACCAAACACTATAACAGTCTATGGTGGCTAGCAAAGCGCCTTAAAAGAAAAATCAAAAATCCCACCCAGATTTGAAAGTGCTTGCTCAGGTTGTTGTAAACATGCAAGGGGATAAATCAGAGACACATTGAGTTTTTGTTGAAATCGCATTTTTGGAGGTGAAAGTCCATTTTGGGCTCGGGCAGGGCTTTCACCAGTGCACAGCGTAATTTTGCGACCAGTTAGCTGGTGAAAGGCAGCGCTTTCACCAACTAACCAGCGAAATATAAAGCGAGTTAGCTGGTGAAAGCAGGAAAAGAATTTTTGGAAGCCAAGGACGAAACAGGTCATTTTTCACAGGTTATAAAGGAGTTCCAGAGTATCAAGGGGATAAAAACTTGCTTGCAAAGGATTCGGCATCAGAGATTCGAGGGAATTTTGGGAACCACATGCTAAACAAATTTCCTCAAGTATCGACTATGAACATTGAAGAAATCCAACGGTCAAGACAGGTGCCTTGCCATGTTTCATAACATCACAGATCCCAGGAGCTGAAGAATACGAATGTCAATTGTTTGAGATTGAAGACAATTCGAATGCTAGTTTAGTTGTTAAGTCTTTATTATCAAGTTGTTTAGATAGATTTGAATTTCTATTTTTAAATACAGATCCATGTTTTTGGGATCTGCAAAACTGATTGTAAAAGGCTATAAATGCATATTTTTTCTAAGAGACAAGGGTTCAAATGGGGAGATATTTTGTGACACTATATAGACTCTTATTTGCAGAAATAAAGTTCAGTTTCCTTTCGTTTTCAATATCAGAATTGTCCATCTTTCCTTTCTTGTACTTTGTTTCAGTTTATTTTAGTTCATGAAGACTGTTATCTCTTTATTAATCTCATAGACTTGAAATTAAAGGATTCCTCTCTATCTTGCATTTATCCCTACATTCACTTGTATTTGGAAATCAAGAAAAGTATTCTTCATCCTCTCCTTTCAATTACTTGATCTGATTATTGTTTCCTGAAAGAACTGTATCTTTAGATGTGTGATGAGTTGTTTCTTACATAGATCATTAAATAACCCCATTGTCCCAAACACATATACACATTATTTCTAAGTTACCAAGCATCCTTAGCCTACAACCCTAAGGAGTTCCTTGGAGTGATAACATGTGGTAACTTCCAAGTGGATCTATAAGATCAAGCATGCAACAAATGGAAGTATCAAGAAATACAAACAAGATCCATAGACAGAGGTTTCTCATAAACAGAGGGAGTTGTCTATGATGAGACACTTGACCCAGCGAAACGATACACTTCCATCCGTACTACCTTCCATGAGTTGGAAACTATATCAGATAGATATATTCTTTATGAGTTTGGATTTCAGCAAGAGTGTTGTTGATCCAAACCTATACAGTGTTGGTGACGAGAACCTGATCCTGATGAATTATTCAGAAAGCATTGTTGTTGGATACAAGTAATCCTTGACTTCTGAAATCAAGATGAAGAATCCAAGTATGATGCACTACTTCTTGGGACAAGAAGTATGACAGAGGAATGATAATATTTTCCTGAGTCAAGAAAAATATACAGTGAAAATATTAAAGAAGTTCAGTATGAAAGAATGCAAAATCCATTGTGATGGATTTAAAGAAGAATATTGATGATGATTCAAACAAGACTGATCCGCAGTTGATTGGATCACTAATGTATCCAGTTAACACCAAACTGAATTCATATCATACAGTGAATGTGCCTAGTCATTTCATGAATCAACCAAGACAGACTCACTAGACAACTGTTGGCACACGAGTAGACCCAGGGTTCAATGTTACAACAGCGCACCAACAAAACCCTAACTATCGGCCCTTTTGGCAACACCTACGAAGCAGATGAAGTCTCACTTGAGGTAGAGGCAAGGGTGGTTGCGAGACTCAAGTGTCTGCAACCTTAGCTGGGACACAGATCTATGATTATAACACTTACCAAGAACTTAGAATAGATAATTCATCAATATTCAACCCTTATTATACTTCGTAGATGGCATAGAGCATCATAAAATTCACTTCGATCTAAGATATTTCATCACTTAGCAACAGTAAAATAGATCAGATCATGTAGATCATCACTAAGCATATTCATCCATGTTAGATCATCCAAGAAGCATAAAACATGGCTAGATCTATATAAATACATCAAAACACTCGACAAAGCATAGATAAACACATCAAGACGAAACACAGAGCATAACACACAGATGTACGTGGTTCACCCCCACCCTGGGGCTACATCCACCAACTCTTCTTCTTTATTATTGTCTTCAATCAAGTTACAGCACAGAGCCACCATAAACACTATTGCACACAGGGAAGAAGATCTGCACAGCTCGCTAGATCCTTCTTCCTTGTGTTACAGCACAAAGCCTTATATATCCTCTTACAGCAACCTGCACTCAGTTCTACAATCCTTTTACATTTTACACAAAGCACTTACAATGCAGTCTAGCACTTAGCCTACACCACATAGATGTCGATCTAGCACTTAGCTTATATCTATCTTCTTACATCACCTAGCTACTTATTTATACATTAGAAAAGTGGGCCTAAGTGTGGGTGAACCCATGGGCCGACATCCCTTTCCCTTTACATTATCCCAAAAACCAAAAAAGGACCCTAAGTGGTTCGAGATCCCTTGATATCTGCTTCGCTTGGCGCTTCGTCTTTGACAAGCTATCAAAGTCCCAAAAACGATCAAATATGACCAAGTATTTCCCAAAAAATTTTCAAGGGCCAACAAGCCCCCAACACTCACCTATGACTCGTCCCAAGTCACTCAGGTATAAAAAATTCTGCTTTGAATGCCTTGAGCTACTTAGACCCATTGCATTTCTACTGCCTCTTGTTCGACGAACTCCTGCATAAGTGTGTTACTAACTGGTCCCTCTAGGCATTGTTCTATTGTATTAACGACCTAGTCCAGCTCTGTTCCCTGGCTCTCGATCTCTGTAAAACGTTGACATGCTTTATCCTACATAGGTTGGAGTTGTTGCATTTCTTCCATTACCTTGCTCTGGATCGTATGGATCTGCTACTGGGCGGTGCACTGCTCGGGAAACTGCTTCATTATTTCTATGGGTGATAGGGCCTTCAGTTGCACCTGTAGCTTCTTGGCTTGGTACTTCGCCTCCTGGAGTTGTGACTCCAATTTATGCAATTTGGGATTCTCGGTTAGGCTCTCATATATCTGCGCACTTATGCTACTTAACTGTTTGCATTCCTCAGTGATTGCTTTAATCCTTTCTATTGTGCTTCGGGCAGTCATTTCTCGTTGGTCATTCTCTTCTTGCAGGGTACTTGGTATGGTCTGAAGCTCTAAGTCCATGACTCTTTGTTGAAGTTGTTGAATAACTTCAGCAAGATTCATCATTTGGTGTTCTAAAGGTTCTTCTTCCTTCTTCTCTAATCCAGTCACAGAGTGAAATGCTCTGTTGACTACTTCTTCAATCCCTATCTACTTCGCGAGTAGTTTCTCTTTCTCTTTTTGGATCTTTTCTCTGTCTTCCTCAAATTTCGCTTGGAGAGCGTCCTTCTCTTTTTGTGTTGCTCGATGATTTCCTCATGTGCTTGTTGTAAGGCCTGGGCAGCCTGCGTAAGACTTGTAGTAAGACTGTAACTATTGTTTATCACTTCAATGTCCTTGGTGATCACTTCAATGTCATCCTCGGTCAACTTGTAGTAAGACTGTAACTGTTGTTTATGCTCATCTGTGCATGGTGTGATATAGATGAAATGGCGGTCTGTGCTGAACTTCATCAAAGGTCGAAACCTGTGGAGGGTATTCGAGGTCATCTGAGCCTCAGACTGGATGGCAGTCTTCAGCTGGGTGTAGTAGGTATGGAAGACGGCATTGGACTACCATTGCTTGCTCATATCGGTTGAGTACCATAGGGTACTGAACTTCGCAGCCAAATGTTCAAATGTCTCGGTCTCTAGGAAAGTGGCACCCTCTGGCATTTCCCATGCTACGAAGGAGATCAGTATGAGAAGCCAGCTAAAATGGAACTCATACCCTTGGTCCTGCACTTCCCTACAATCCAGTTCGAGCTGATTCACCAAGTACTTCGCCCAATTCATTTGAAGTCCTTCTGCGCACTTCTTGGCGATATCAACTACAAATCTAGTCACTTGGGTGGGTCGGTTCTTGTGAACTAGCTTGCCTACGATCAGCTGACAGGAAAGACGCACTGCATCGCTCTGAATAGAGGCTACCTTGTAGCCTCGCATGCCCTTCTCGACATCACCATAATTTTCTTTGATCTTCGCTGCTAGTACTCTGTCTGTGTTCTTTCCAGGATAAAACTCCTGTGGGTCAGGGCCTTGCATGCTAAGTCCTGTGATCCGATTGATCAAGGTTGGATCCACCATGACACGGTGGTTCAACCACAAGTAGCCTTCATGATAGCAAGACAAAAGAAACTTTATGCACGCATTCACCTCCCGGTGTCTGCCAAAGTGTGGGATCTTCATAACATTTAGTAATGTATACTGCACGAGGTTTTGGGTCCAAGACTGCGGGAAAATATTCAAGTTCTTTCCCTTTGTCTTCATTAGATACTTGTGCAGGGTGAGCATATTGTAGACTTTTTTGTCACCAAGGTTGAAGTCACTAAACTTCAACGCTGCAAGCTTGTCCTGATTAGAACGAACTGTGTGCACCCCTTTCAGTAGGTACGCAATGACCATAGCATACTCGAACTCTCGGGGCACACTGTCACGGTTGATTTCACCACTCAAAGGGGGTATGTAAGTAGGCAGGATGCTCGGAATTAGTTTAGCGTTTGCGATATCATCTCTATGTTTAGTACACTTCTCATCGGTCTGTCGAGACGACCCGGCTCGAGCAGTGGATGGAGAAGCTAATACTCTTCTTGTATATGATGCTTGGTGCAAGATACCAGATATAATAAATATGCAGAACAAAAATAAAATGCTAGAAATGGAAGAATAACAGTAATATATCCATCATAATCTCCACAATAACACAGAAATGATATAAGAACAACAACAGAAATAGCACTTTGATTCAGAAAGAAATGTTCACAGGCCTCTTCAAGGGGGCAACCTCCAATCGAGCAGTTCTCTGTTACAATAATCTCCAAGCTAGAGTTTTCATACCCTCGACCCTTATTTATACTAAATGTGTCTATCAAGAGAAGCATCTAGAGGAAGATCCTTCTAGAAGCGAAAGCTTCTGTTAGGTCTTCTTACATCCACCTTATTCTATTTTATTGAAAGGTTTTATTAATATTGACCTTTATTACATCTAAATATATTGATCTACCTATGTGTGGGTTAGGACCCTAACATGTCCTCCCCCTTAAAAAAAGCCTTGTCCTCAAGGCTTGAGATGTGGAAATAGCTGCAAAATGGTAGCTAGTTCCCAAGTGGCATCTGCTGGAGTCGTATCCTTCCACTGGACTAGCACTTTCTTGATGGTTCTCTGACATAGGCGATGCCCACGTTGGTCCAAAACTGCTTCTGGTTGTAGCCAAATGGATCCTTCTTCAGCTAACTTGGAAAGGTTGGTTTGAATTTGGCACCTAGTTCCAATCACCTTCTTTAAGCATGAAACATGAAAAATTGGATGTAGCTTCGACTGACTGGGCAGAGATAACTGATATGCGACTTGTCCTACACACTTGAGAACTATATAAGGACCATAAAATTTTGGCGTTATCTTCTGACAATGCTCGGCCTTGAGGGAAGTTTGCTTGTATGGTTGCCATCACAAAAACACCTGATCCCCTTCTGCAAATTGACGTTCAAAGCGACCTTGATTTGCTTGTTTCTTCATGCGATTATGTGCCATCACCAAGTTCTCTTTAAGGGTATAAATAATATCCTCTTGAACTGTAAGTGTTTGGTCAACCGCCTGGACCTTCGAGGTACCCGGTAAGTATGAGAGAACTGACGGTGGCTTCTGTCCATATACCGCTTCAAAAAGAGTGATGTGAGTAGTTGTATGGTAGGAAGTGTTGTACCACCATTCGGCTAGGGGTATCCATTGTTATAAACCTAAATTACACCACACATGCTTACTTGGCATCAGGCCAACTCATAACCCTTCTTTGCCAAAACACTGTTGAACAACTCTGTGAAAATCCTCTTGAATAAAGGCCCACGCGCCCTAACTCATTACTGCACGCGTGTACACACTGGCTGACCCACAACAGCCCGCGTGGACCGAAAAAAGCATGAAAAAGGGAAAGTTGCCAATGGAACAAAAATCTATAGGTGATTTAACTGAAATTCCTGGCCATGCATGGTTGAGGGTTCGTCCAAATACCTAGCTCCTTCTAGCCTATAAAAGAAGGGGTAGGGGTACCATTTGGAAAAGGAAGAATATAGCGAAGAAAATCTGCCCATTTATGTATTCCCATTTTCCCAACCCTTTACCCTTTCCTAATGCCAAAGGAGATTTAAAGCAAAGCAGTTAAAGGACAGAAGAAGAGGAAGCCAGGATCAGGTTCAAGGAGCGGTGGTTGGTCTCAACTTTTGTAAGTTGACTCATTTTAAGTAATAAAGAGAATGCTTTTCCCATCCCAAATCATGAACTTTTTATGGTTTGATTAGTTTATGTTTGAGTTCTAACCCGTTAGTATATAAGTAGTATGCATGCATAGTTGTTGCTCGTCTTGAATGTAGGTCAGCTTTGGAAGGAGTATTGTGAACAAGTAATCAAGCACAACAGAGGATCGACATCAAACGCCGGTAATGAGGTAGGTTGATCTTTCCATGCATTTACTAAGAAAAGGGGATTTAAATCTAGGGATGAAGGTAGAAAGTAATTTCTATTCGGTCATATCTGCATGCAAAGTATGAACTCTATTTGCTAGTCTGTAGGGTGTTTTTCCCAACAATAGAATTGGCGACCGTACTGGGGAAGACTCTCCAGGGTTCCTGGAATTTTCTTTAGTTTTTGGGTAGTTTAAAGACTAGTTTTTCTTTCCTGTCTTTTCTTTTCGTTTCTATAAAGTCTGAGCTAGCAGGGAGTCTAGTTTTCCATACCAGCTTTCCTTGACTTTTACTTGACTGTGTTTCTTGGGACCCATAGAGGTACACGCGGCCTGTACAAGGCATGCACGCGTGTACCCGTGCCCTATCCTCTTATAGACCGCGTGTGAACGCTAGCTGTAGAAGTAGCAGTAGCATGTAGGAGTTCAGAGAACCTTAGAGGTAGTCCTCCTCTTCCGTATCAAAATCACACATTCTCAGGGGGGTTTTTAGAATTCTGTCTGAGTCTTGTTTGCTAACAGTCCTATCTCAGATTGTTTTTTCCTTATTATTTTTTCCTTGCATCATTTGTTTTTCTGTTAAAAAGAGTATCCAAGCCTTCAAGGGATCCTGGTTATCAATATTAGTGGTCTCTTCCTGGTTTGGTCTGTCTGTTTTCATTTTTTCTTAGAGTTTAGATATACACGTGGCCTGTACAAGGTTAGCCCACGTGTACACACCCTATGTCTCTGTTCAGCGTGCGTTTGCACGCATGTTGTTTGAGTAACAGTCACGTGCTTGTACAGGATACTTTTTGTTAAGGGTAAGGTAGTCATCCTTTCCCTTGATAAGAATTATTCCTCTCAGGTGTTTGAATCTATGTTTGAACAGTTAGTAGCTTAGGATTAATTTTACCCTTAGCTTGCTTTTCCTCATTTAAAACATTGTCAGAAAAAATAAAAAAAATTACGGTTTTTAGACAAGTGTGAGAGTCATTGTTTTTACAATTGCTATTGTGTGATTTTTAAATCTGACTCTTTGTGATCTTTGTTTTAGGCCAGAATTGTTTTTCTTGGTCTTTTGCTTGTCGGTATTTTCCCTTTCTTGCTTTACTAGCATTTAAATAAAATAAAAAAATCTTTTTTCATTTTCTTCTTTGGTTGAAGAATGTGTTTCTGCATCATTAGCTAGGGAAAAGTATTTTATTTCATAAGTTTTTTTAGTTCACTTAGATTATAAGTATCTCATAGTCGAGTGAAATTCCTTTGAGTTTGCTATCCAAAATCTTAGAAAAAATTAAAAATATTTCTTTAGAAAAGTTGTTGAAATTTTGCATTCAGTAAAAGTTTTGTTTCCAGCTTTTTCATTCATTTTTTTCTTTTGTCTTTTACACATCATCAGTTTCACCCTCATACCCCTTGACATAAGACAAAGCCATAAAAGTAACGCTAAAATTAAAATCTACTAGACTTTTATGTTTGTAGGGTTCACAAACTAGTTCAGGACTAGGGCCTTGGATTAGGTTGGAGAGGAAACTCTTCAACGCCATTTAAAATCAAACATTGGAGTCTGAGATAGGGAGTGTCTAAGTCCAGTTTCATGGAAGTTATCTGGGACCTCCCTCTAACACAGGGGATAAACACGAGGTTGCGTGCAGAAAGGTAGCGAAGATAACCCCTCCAAATTCGGACCAATTGTAGTGGGGAACACATATAAAGGGCTTGTTTTGGGATTATGTCGTTTGCATTTTCCACGGGGCTTCGTGGGTCTCGAATCCATTTGAGGTCCTCATTTGTCTTCCAAACCATTTTCTCTCGATACCCTTGACAGGTTTCGGGCTCGATACCCTGCTCATTGTGGTCTACCCGACTTTCGACTATACCCTCCTACTGACTGTTCACGTGCTGGAAACCTAGTTGCCAATCTTTGTTAGGGACATACACAGGTGACTACGAGGGTATACCGCGATACCTAGGACAGACATCAAGCCATGCTTTGTAGAGTATACCCAGAGGGTGCTTCCGTGTTTGAGTTACACTTGCACCGGTAAGTTGCTCCAGTGTTGGTTGTTGTAATTGTTCTTCCAATTAGTTTAGTGTTTCCTTGTCTTATCTTCTAGGGATTCTTTTGTAGTGGGTGTTACTTTTTAGCATTTAGACTACCTTAGAATGTCTTGGATCTTCTGAAATAGTGGAGGATCCCGAGCTCCACTGGTCATGAAATCTTCTTGTCCTGTCGTCGGTTACACTGGAGCCACCCCCGCCACCATTAAGGCAGAAGCTAAACCAACAAGGGTCTTTTGAAGCGATCGGGTTACAAACCATTGTGCCCAAACAACCCCCGGAGGAATCGACCATTTTGGACCTCAAAGCAACTGCTCTTGGCCAAGTTGAAACCCCAACCACTGATTTCTTCGCACCTTTTATTGTACCAATTCAATTTCATGAGTGCCATACAGTGTCACACACAGCAATGGAAACAAATGTTGTTACTCCCAGGAATTCTTCAATTCCCACCACAATTGTCACCACAGGAGAGTTTTCATCTCCTAACCTACCATCGTCGGTCCAAGCCACCATGGTCTTGACCGCAACTACTTCGCATAGTGGTCCAAACTCATCTTTGGTGGCGGCCACAACCCCTTTCACACCTAGTGCGACAAGCTCTCCGTTCTCATACGGTATGCCTAGTACAGGTACAAGTCATGTACTTTCCTACTCCACTTTACAGACTTTGGGTCTAGGGGCAAGGAGCTCTAGAACTCCTCTGCAAGGTCACATGGGGGGCACTCATGTCCCCTTTAATGCTTTTCCTTACGGAGGAGGTCATATCCCTCCTTCGTCCCCTTCACTCGATGGCTCGCATCAGCAATCCACCGGGCAACCTACACACAATAGTTTATTTGGAGCAGGGAGTCAAGGACCACCTTCGCACAGTGTGTCGGTAGGTTCGACACTGTTTTCTTGGAATGGAACATTTGGTAACAACACCTTCTCATCAGTCGCTTTCCCGACTGGGGGCAACCCCATTTTTGGACAATCTACTCCTGGGTAGGGTACTATTCCTGGACAGGGGGCAAACCTAGTAGGACCTTGGAATTTAGGGCAAGGATCTGTTTCCTCCTCCGAAATGTTTATCTGGGGTAGTTCTTTCCACAATCAATGGAACCCTGGACAAACTACTATGCCTATCCCCATGGAACCGAGATGGGGTAATCCTTCCCAAAATTCCTTCGAATACAATACATGCCCAACAATCTATGTTCTATTTGGGAAATCAGTCGATGATGTCGCCACATATGCAAAATCCTTACACTGGCCAGGGCCATGGTTTCTACTAGAATCCAGGCCAGCAGCCAAACTTTTCCTGGCAACCTGGTGCCAGTCAAACTCCAGGACCCTTTTTCCTAGGTTATCAGCAGCAACCCAAACTACCGTTCCTGGCGACTTTACACTTGCTAGATTTGACAAGGTTGTTGAATGACTGTATTTGTCACGATCCGCGTTGGCCTCCTATGCCGACGAAGTTGCCTTCAGACATTCCAAAGTTTGAAGCCAAGCCTAATGAAGATCCAGGAGATCATGTGACTACCTTTCATCTTTGGTGCTCATCTAACTCATTGAAAGATGACTCTGTTCAGTTGTGATTGTTTCAACGTACTCTCATTGGGAGTGCTGTGAAATGGTACATTGAGCTCGATCGCTCAAGATACTCTTCTTTTGGAGAATTGGCGATGGATTTCCTAAACCATTTCCAGTTACCTATGAGATACGACACTGGCACAGAGCTGCTCACTAATTTCAAATAGACAACAGCGGACCATATCTCTGATCACATCCGAGAATGGAGACGTCGGAAGAGTTTAATCAAAGTACCAGTCCCACCTGCATTCCTGCTTGAGTGGTTCCTTAAGTCTTTGGTTCCACATTTATCCAAAGACGTCGTGACATTTGGACTTTTCTATGAAGAAGACACCATCATGAGGGCTCAACAGTTTGAGCTCATCTATTCTCATTCTGGTTTATTATACAACATATTCCCAGATGCGCCACGTTCAATACTGGATAAAACTAAACAGAGAGTTGGTCTGCATGCCGATGGTATTGTTGGTTCAGCACAAACCAAGCCCGTTGAGAAATTGACAAAGCAGTTGCAACAGTTATCCATACAACACACGCATCCAACCAAACTACTGCTTTGGCTACTCCCCCTACCCAAATGTCGAAGGTACACACAGTGTGGTCGACTAACCCAAATGCCACCCAGCAGCCCGAAGGGAAGAAAAAATAATGAAAGAAGGGTAAGGGGGATAAAAAACCCAACAATAATGCTAGTGGGGACAACATTGAAAAATGGAAGGTGAGGTATCCATGCAACTTATGCACAGAAGACCACCCGACCCATCTGTGTCCTCGACTTGCAGAGGCCCAAAAGTTTTTCACACAGCAACAATAGGCAGTGTTGACTAATCCCTTTCAACATGGGAAAAATCTAACTCAAGCATCTACAAGCACGGAAGGGGGCAGCCAAGAAACCTGCCCGCCTCTGAACAACCCCTCATCCATGAACGTATATATGGTTAAGAGTGATGCTTTCATATCAACTAGAGTGCACGATTATAGTAAACCAAGCGCTTCTGAGAAGGGTAAAGAAGCTGACCTCCCATCTCTTCCTCTACAGATTGAGAAGACGTTGGGAGAAACAATGACACACATTCCAAAAGGTGCATTTAAGAAAGCTTCTAATAACCCAAATGCAAGGGCCGCCCAGAACTACTCTGTGGTGGAAGATTTATCACAAACCCCTTGTGCGATGTCTTCTTTGGAGGTCCTCCAAAGTTGCTCTTCTCAGAGAAAAGCCTTGTTAACCACACTGGGCTCTACTGAGACTTGTAATCCGAGTACCATCATCCTAGATACAACCGACTTAAAACCTTGTCTTCCTTACCACGTAGCGTTTCAAATAGTAGTGGCTTACCCCACGAAAACATTTACATGGAATATCTTCCGCACGGTGGTTGACGAGGGTGCCTCGACATGCGTTATGTCATTGGCATGTTGGAAGGTCATTGGCCAGCCCGTTTTGTCTCCATCACCTACTCTCCTCACTGCTTTCGACGGTCGTTCGTTCTAACCACATGGCATTGTTCCTTCTTTCCCCATGTAGTTAGGAGGGAAGACCGTGTGTGTCGAAGTAGAGGTATTCGATGCTCCCCTCGACTATAACCTCTTGTTAGGACGGAGTTGGACTTATGCAATGCAAGCTGTGGTTGCTACATTTTTCTGGGTCTTGTTGTTTCCACACGAGGGTCAGATAGTGACCATCGATCAATTGTCTTTCTCCAGACCTGACCCAGCTTTAGGGGCATCCACGGTCCCGATGATTGACAATCCTTAACCAGGTGTTGTCAACGTAGGAGTTGGTTTGTGCCCATCCTTGATGGTTACCTTTGATTACCCACCTCCTCATGGCGATATCAAATTTATATCTAATCACCATAAGGTTGAGATTTTTCAAGTTTCATCTTTCCACACGACTTACTTCGAGGATCCATGGATTCTTCCTTCCCCATCAGCCATGATGGATGAGACAGGGCACCCAGGCATGTCCATGCCCTTGTCTGTCGTTGAAGTAGCATACTCTTTAGTCCAACAAGATTCAGCTAACACTGATCTAACTCCTCCACAAGAGTCAGATCCACTTCTAGAGCCTATTTGGGCTTAGGGTTCTCTCGCTAACATCGATTCGTTAGACTTAGTCTTGCCTTCTAATGAAGCAGTAATCGAAGCAATGACTAGTCCGGACAAACCTTGGGAAGATCTTCATCACAGATCATATTTTATCCCAGACTTAAGCCGAATTGAAGTAGGAGAATTCACCGTGACCATGACGGAAGATCAGCCATGTCCTATTAATCTCTTAGCTACACATGAAATTTATGCTGAGGGAAATATGGTGACTATCATTGAAACTATACCAATCAACATCTCCCGAAACCCTGGCATCATGGAGAATGTCTTCGTCGGAGCGGATTTCTCCCCCGAAGAGATTCAAATCTACACGGATCTTTTCAAAGAATTCCACAACATTTTTTCCTGGTCTTATGAGGAAATTCCAGGTATTGATCCAAAAATAGTTGAACATGAAATCACAACGTATCCTGATGCCAAGCCTGTTTGACAGAAACTTTGACCAGTTAATCCCAAGAAAGCAGCAGCCATCAAGATTGAGGTTGAGAAATTGCTAAAGGCAGGTTTTATTTATCCTATCCATTTGACTCAATGGGTGTCCAATCCTGTGTCGGTCAATAAAAAACAAGGCACGATTCGTGTATGTATTGATTTCCGTGATTTAAACAAGGCATGTCCCAAAGATAATTTTCCAACACCATTCATTGACCAGATCATGATGAATGTGTTGGTTGCGAAGCCTTTTCTTTCATGGACGGTTTTTCAGGATACAATCAAATCCAAATCAAACCTGAAGACCAACACAAAATGGCATTCATTTGTCCATGGGGTACATTCGCATATCGTAAAATGCCTTTTGGTCTTAAAAATGTTGGAGCCACATTCCAGCGGGCCATGTATTTTTCCTTTCATGATCTCAAGCATATAGTCAAGGCCTATCTAGATGATTTAGCATCCTGATCTCGCAAGAGAACGGATTATCCCACACACCTTAGACTTATCTTCGAACGTTGTCGCTACTTTCGGATTCGCTTGAATCCAAACAAGTGAAGCTTTTGAGTAACGTCGGGATGTTTGTTAGGTTTTATCTTATCAACAACAGAGATCATGGTCGATCCTCTCAAGGTGGAGGCAATAATCCAGTTGCCCCCCCCACGCACAATTCTTCAACTTCAGAGTCTACAAGGAAAGGTGAACTTTTTACGACACTTCATCGCCAACTATGCTGAAATCACCAAGGGATTTATGCGCTTACTTAAGAAAGACGTTCCTTTTTACTATGACAAATCTGCTCAATGCTCTTTCGACGCATTAAAACACGCCCTCACAACTGCGCCTCTGCTATGGCCACCTAACTATAACAAATATTTTTTATTATATCTGGTTGCCGCAGAGTCAACCATTAGCATGGTTTTAGTTCATTAAGATGATTTGTTCTCAGAATATGTGATCTATTACCTAAGCCGAGTCCTCGTAGGACCGGAACTGAATTATTCTCATATCGAAAAACTTGTGTTGGCAGCAGTTCATGCTGTTCAACGGTTCCGTCATTATGTTCTGTTTCGCAAGACCATCGTCATTGCTGTCATGAATCCATTCCAGTACATGTTGACACGACGGGTTATAGGTAGAAAAATCAGTAGATGGATAGTCATCGTCTGGGAATTTGACTTAGACTTTGTTTCCGCAAAGTCCAAAAAGTCACTGGTCTTCGCAGAGCTTATTTCGGAACTTTCAGTTGAGTCAGGTGACGTTGTGCCTGAAGAATCGCCTATCCAGGGAGATATGTTTTTGATCACATCTTCATATCCCTGGTATGGAGATATACTTATCTATCTCTAGACTTTGAAGTTCCCCACTTCTGCATCTCGTGATGAGCGTCGACGTATACGCCATCAGGCTAAGAATTATCTCATACTCAATGATACGTTGTATCGAAGAGGTGTAGACTGCATCTTATGTCGATGTCTCACACATGAGGAGGTAGTCATCGTGCTCAACGATTGCCATACCAGAGCTTGTGGCGGTCATTTGTCTGGGTTGGAAACAGCCCAAAAGATTCTACGAGCAGGTTACTTCTGGCCGACACTTATCAAAAATTGTATAGAATCGGTCAAGAAGTGCCATCTGTGCCAAATCTTCTCTCGAAAGATGAGGGCACATCCCGCTCCTATGTTTCCTGTCATCACAGTTGGTCCCTTCACCAAGTGGGGGATTTATTACACTACTTGCAACCCCTCGTCAGCAAGGGTGCACTGCTATATCATCGTAGTTGTAGACTACTTCACTAAGTGGGTCGAAGTTATGCCAACGTTTAAAGATGATGGAGAGACTGCAACTCTCTTTTTATTCAACCAGATCATAGCAAGTTTCAGCGTCCCGAGAGAGATTGTTACTGACCATGGAAGTCACTTTCAGAACCAAATTATGACTGAATTAACATCAAAGCTTGGGTTACGGCAAGAGCATTCATCTCCCTACTACCCCCAATCCAATGGGCAGGTGGAAGCTGTAAACAAAACTCTTAAGACTATTCTACAGCAAACTATCAACTCAACCAAATCAAATTGGCATTTGATGTTATACTCGACATTATGGGTTTACCGAACATCTATTAAGACTGCAATCGATTTCTCACCTTTTCAACTCGTTTACGGGTTGGAGGTAGTCTTTCCCATCGAATGTCAGATCCCATATCTAAAATTGGCAATACAATTATTGCAAGACACTTCTCCACACGAAGAATGGTTAGTACACCTTGAGCAGCTCAATGAACAGCGTCATGATGCGGCCCTGGCCAACGAGGCTCACAAACATAAGGTCAAGTGTCAGTATGATAGGTCCGTTCGTCCTCAGATGTTCTTTGAAGGCAACCTTGTCCTGGTCTATGACCAAGATAAGGACCCCTTGGGGGTAGGAAAATTCAAACCCATGTGGTCTGGACCCTTCATCATAAAAGAGGTATTAAAAAAGGGTTCTTATCGTTTGGTTGATTTTGAAGGGAATGCTTTGGCGGAGCCTAGAAATGGGCTCTACCTCAAGAAGTATTACTCATAGGCAGGTCACTATGAGTAACTTTTTGTAACATATGTATAGTCTTTGTACTATTACTTTTTAGTTTCTTTTAAGTGTTATGGACGTGTCAATGATGTTATCTTTTGTCAATATGGCAGATGTCAAGTGATTCTGAGGTGTTCGTTGGGTATGCAGATGGTGCTATTCGACACACTCGGAGGCTTGCCTCCGCAACTTGGGTAATATTTACAACTCAGGGCCAGTTGTTATCTTTCGGAGGTATATGCTTAGGTGACACCACAAATAATGTCGTCGAGTATGGCGCAGCTATTGAGTTTCTTCGTGATTCCTTGTCATTGGGTATCTCTCATCTTTGGGTCTATCTCGATGCTCAACTAGTTGTGTCACAGCTAAACAGAGTATACTGGGTTCATGATCCAACTTTACACGGACGATTCCTTCGGGTACGTCTCTTAGAACGAAACTTTGATTATATTACATATTTTCATGTTCCTAGGAGATAAAACCAAATTACATATACTCTAGCTAATCAAATTTTAGACTGGCATCTTGCACACATATGAATGAACATTGACATAAGCATGTAAATACATTTTTTGCACACGTGATCCATAAGACACAAAATATCAAAAAACCATATATAACATCATAAAATAACCAGAGTACATAGATGGACGCAAGCGCCTAAAAAATGGGACTAATAACGAGTCACGGGGCTTATTCCCTCAAAAAATATATACAAGTAAGTGCTCATGGCATGTAAAAAGTCTATATCGGTTCAGGGCCTATGGGCCCTGTTATAATAGTCCACAGCATGGGCTAAACGCCTAAACAATCGGACCCACGTCTAAGATGCCCCCACTACATGAGGCTGCATGGATGGCGGCAGGTCCTCTATCTCTGCCATCAGGACTATGTGAGTGAGTGCAGTGAAGTTATGCTCAACTCGTCTAAGGACCCTCTCAGCCTCCCCGACTGGGAGGTTCCCTGCTACTGTTGCTCCCCCAGTGGCGGCAACTGCGGATTCTGGATGAGGATGATGCCTGTTCCGTGCATAATCGGCAGGTTGCACGGGTCCTACATCTGCATGCAGCAAACATTTACCCATCAAATACTTTGGAATATAAAAAAAAATGATATATATAACAAAAATGACATAAAAATTACATATACAAACAAAAAAAAAACTACAAAGGTGGAGACTTACCCATCTCCCCTCGCTCCTCACCAAGAGGCACGGGTATCTCACGATCTCTAGAAAAATCTATCCCTGCATATGGGTAATCCTCAATCACAGGGATCTGCCATGACAGCCATGCAAATAAGTCATCATCGAAGGACTCATTGGTCCTTCCACCACCCTGTCGTGGCAGTAATACTGCCCATCTACATACTGCAGGAAAAGAGGCCTGATGTCCTCATACCACTTCCCGAGGACTAAAGCTCGGAACTCTCTCAAAGAAGAATGAACACAAAATCATCCCAAACTCGAAGTTCCCTAGTGTCCATTGTCGTAAATCTGTCAATTGCCTCTTCATACACTCAAGTAGTGTGGTACTCTAGTCAAAAATCTATGCATTCAAGCATTGGATAGCACAGTTCATCTGTGTGCGAGACGCCTAATGTAAGGCTATTGAACCGGTAAACCACCCAATCAATAATAATATCGCCTGCAGTGATAGGTTAGTGATCTTACTGATGGGCACCTGGGAGCTCAAATGGTTTGTCCTAGCCTCATAGTGCTCAGCTATCAGTTTCGCTATGTTATGCGGTCCCGCATGAAATGTCATGAAGTTGACTGGTTCCCCTCTCCTTGAGAGGCCAATCAAAAAGTAGATATCCTCGGTGGTGGGCACCAGTGATTGCCCCTCTAGCATGAAGGCCTCTGCATCAGGGTGCCAGTAGTCAATCAAGGCATTCAATAGCCTTGGTTTTGCTCGCATAAATGTACACTGAAAGAAATTAAGTAAACCACATTCCATCAATATGGCCACGACATTCGAATCTCCCACAACCAACTCACTAATTGCTTCATGCTCCCTTTCCCTCCACTGGACATACATCCTGCCAACACAACAAAGTTCAGGAGGGTTAGTTCTTTCTCTTTAGTTCTTTTTGACAATAAAAAGGGGTCCACACGTGATGTAGAGGCGATAGTCACGTGTACACACGGGCAGTGTTTTCTCTGCCCAAGTGTACACGCGGGCTATCTCTGGATAGGCCCCGTGGACCTAGGTCCAACCTTTTAAAGGTTGACGCCCACCCAAAAAAACAAATCAAATGCAAAATTGAAGAATTGAATAGCTAGATAAGGGAGTTTGTACTTACTTGGTCTAAGCAGAAGTTCGTTTCGTCCACTGTAGCTCTCGGAATCACAGTTTTTAGCAAATGGGGTCTTTTGGCTCCAGAATCAATTTCCAAATCAGCAATGGTGATAATGAGCTACTAGCTTCTATTTTTGGGCTTTTTGGCCTCTTTTTGTCACTTTTTTGGCCTCCCTTATCAGTTTCTTTATACCAAAAACCATTTAGAGTGATTCAGGAGTTATATGGGAGGGATTTTATCAGTTATTGGGCCACTTTTTTTGAGTTTTGAGAAACTTTTGACGGTCCATGAAAATTTTTCCAAGAATCAACTTGAGCATATAGGTTAGGTAACTACCCCGAATTTTGCGTCTCGTTGTCTTTTCCTCTGCTATAGGATCGATCCCATCAGTTTGTAACATGGAACCATCATATCTGCTTTAGAAGTGTTAAAACTTGGCGGTAGAGCTTACCAGAACATGGATTCCCTAGGTAGGTCCTGGTTGCATTATGGTGTCCATGTCGTCTCTAACACATTGTAGGCTCGGGAGTCCTTAAAGTATTTCCTGAATATGAGTTTGAGCCTCATTTGCATGATTCTTCTTTCGCTCTTGCTCTCACCCTCAGGACTCCCAAAAAACTAACTGGTCTCCTTTTAAGCCCTTTTCAGACCCTCTAAACATGAAAAGATTGTCTAGCGATCTTGTGGCCTTTCACGCTCGTTAAACTGAAATTTGAAGTCACATCTGTCCGGCGGTAGTTTACCCCTTTTTCGGTCTAGACGATTAACTATACAAACAAAGGTATACTCTATGGAACTTTCGTTCTTTAGAAGAGTACTCTCAGGTATAATTTTATCCCTTTTCGGGCCTGAGGAACTAAACTTACGAAAAAGAAACCCCCACGGAGTCCATAGTCAAGATCTTTTCAAACTCCCTAAAATTGAAAAGATCGTCGAGTGACCTTATTCTTTCACACTCGTTAAATTGTTCCAAAAGAATATTCCTGACGAAGTCCATAGTTAAGCTTTTTTCAGACTCCTTAAAAATGAAAAAATTGTCGAGTGATCTTGTCCTTATCACACTCGTTAAAATGGTTTTGAATCGACGTCTAATCGGTTCTAGTTTACACTTTTTCGAACCGACTAGACTATCTTCGAAAAATGTACCCCAATGGAGTCTCCTTTTATGTTTTTTCAGACTCTCAAAATATGAAAAACCACCTAGCTTACCTTCTATGGGCTCGTTAAACTTACATCGAAGGACATTACCATTGTGTGTTTTATTAACCGCATTTGCATACCTTATACACTAGCCTTGTGACAGTTTGCTTCTGCGTTTTAACACCTTTGGCTTCCGGAGGGTTTTCCTGAGTATCACTTTACTAGAACATCATTCTTGTCCTTGTTCCTAGAACTTGTATGTTTGCAATACTCGTTCCTCCATTGTAACGTAATCTTCCTTTATTCTTTTTCCATAATTATCGAAAAGAACAAAAAAAAATATATATATATACCTCAAAAAGAGGAGGGGAAAAGTATTTTCTTTATTGGCAGCATAATGAGTCACCCTTGGATAAAGCACATCTGCCTGCTTGTTCATCAGACTATGGGATGTAGTACGACCTTAGGAATCTTTTCTCGCTATATAGAGTTGTGTCCTCCACCGTTTGGTTATTCTTCCAAACATATGGAGAGTTTATGTTGCCTCCTGCTTCGTAGACTTGTGATTAACATACATGTTGCCTGAGTCTCATCACTTTTCATGCTATTGTCCAAGGGAAGTTTGTCACTAAGCCTGAGTCGGCCCCTCTGCAATATGTCTCTTGTTTGCATACCCGGCCATCCTGAACATCCAATCAAGTCCTTGTTCGAAATCACTGAAGCCTTCAGTCCGATCATCAAGATTATCAAGTCCATGACCGACAAGTCATCGAAGACCTCTGGGTAGTGTAGTCATACACTCATATTACACTCCTACCTGAGTTTTGAAGATTTTGAAGTTGTTGCTTGAGCTCTGAAGATCTCATCTCCAGCCATCAGGCCGAATCAGCTTCTGGAAGATGGATACTCTATATGTATATCTTTATGATTTCAAGATGTAGCTCTGTTGTGTATTGTTCGTGGCTACTCTTTATAGTTATTTGACATGGATCTACAGTGTATTTGATTGGAACTCTATTTGCTAGTCCGTAGGGTGTTTTTCCCAACAACAGCCATTGAGCCCACTGATGTTGTTTTTCAGAGGAAAAACACCTCAGATATGTTTCCAAACACTTTTTGACAACTTTCGTTTGACCATCAGTCTAGGGATGATAAGCTTTACTGAGATGCAATTGGGTGCCCTGTAGCTTAAACAGTTCTTGCCAAAAATTACTTGTGAAAGTTGGGTCATGATCAGAAACAATAGAGTGTGGCATGCCATGAAGCTTGAAGACCTGGTCCACGAAAAGTTGAGCCACCTTGGATGCAGTAAATAGGTGTTGAAGAGCGCAGAAATGAAAATACTTGGAAAGGTGATCCACAACCACCATTATGACTGATTTATTCCCTGATATGGGTAAGTCGGTAATAAATTCCATAGAGATATCCTTCCAAATAGCAAGTGGAATCGAAAGCGGTTGTAGTGTGCCCGGAGAATTGACTGTTTCTCCCTTGTTGCGTTGACACACCTCACATTCAGTGACAAAATTATGGATGTCTTATTTCATACCATCCCAAAAAAAAGAACGTTTTACCCTGTCATATGTTTTGGTGAACCTTGAGTGCCTCGTTGTGGGTGTAGCATGAAGCTCAGAAAGTATCGTCGATTTAAGCTTTGATTGTTTACTTAAATACAAACGACCTTTGTATCGAAGCTCATCCTGGAGCCAAGAGTACCCTGGGGGAGCTGGAGCCTTGGTCTGCAATTGTTGGATTAGATGCAAACTTTTGGGATCTTGAAGCCATTCCTAGCGCACAGCTTGGAGCCAATCGGGTACAATGAAGGAAAGGGAAAAAATGGATCCTTCTTCTTCATATTTTCAGGACAGTGCATCCGCCACTACATTGTCTTTTCCCTTCTTGTAAATGATCTCATAATCATAACCAAAGAGCTTAGTCACCCATTTTTGTTTCTCCTGGGAGGAAATGCGTTGTTCCAGAAAGTACTTAGGGATTTGATGGTCAGTCTTAATTTGGAAGCGTTTCCCCAAGAGATAAGGGCACCACAGATCAATGCCATGCAGAATAGCCAACATTTCCTTTTCATAAATGGGTTTTCCCATATTCCTTTCAAACAGTTGCTTGCTGGTGAAGGCCAAAGGTCGACCCTCTTGCATAAGGACAACGTTGATTCATTTCCTTGAGGCATCACATTCCAACACAAAGGTCTTTGTGAAATCAGGAAGGGCCAGAACCAGAGTGGTGCACATGGTTGTCTTCAAGGTTTGAAAAGCTTGAGCAGCGGCTAGAGTCCAAGTGAAAGAGTTCTTTTTGAGGAGAGCAGTGAGAGGTGCTGCAATATTTTTGTGGTTCTTAACAAACTTGCGATAGTACCCTGTTAAGCCCAGAAATCCATGCAATCTTTTGAGAGTCTTTGGGTGTGGCCAGTCTTGCATAGCTTCAATATTTTTCGGATCCACCCTGACGCCATCCTTTCCAACCAGATGACCTAAACTATTCTACTTCTAAGGCACCAAAAGAACATTTAGACTGTTTCAGGAAAAGTTGGTGCTGGGAGAGGAGATGGAGAACTTGATCCACATGAGTAAGATGGTTTGTTCAGGTTTTTCTATAGATGAGGATATAATCAAAGAAAACT
>SNQJ01S0140529.1:60390-77383 GCA_010110895.2 Picea sitchensis | reverse complement strand
GATTGGAGGTCGCCCCCTCGAAGAGGCCTGTGAACATTGCTATCTGATTCAAAGTGCTATTTCTGTTGCTATTTCGTATATCATTTCTGTGTATTGTGAAGATTATGCTGGATATTTTACTGTTATTCTGTCATTTCTAGCATTTCGATTTTGTTCTGCATATTTTATATATCTGGTATCTTTCAGTGATAGGGCCTTCAACAACACCTGTAGATTTTCAGCTTCATGCTTCGCCTCCTAGAGCTGTGACTCCAATTTATACAATTATGGATTCTCAATTAGGTTCGCATATATTTGCGCACTTCTGCTACTTAACTATTTTCATTCCTCAATGAGTGATTTAATACTTTCTACTGTGCTTTAGGTAGTCATTTCTTGTTTTTTTTGCACTTCTGGCGGGGTAATTGGTATGGTATGAAGCTCTAATTCCATGATTCTTTGTTGAAGTTGTTGAATAACTTCAACAAGATTCATCACTTGGAATTCTATGGATTCTTCTGCCTTCTTCTCTAAGCCGGTCACAGAGCGAAATTCTCTGTTGACTTATTCTTCAATCCCTATCTGCTTCGTGAACAACTACTCTTTCTCTTTTTCGATCTTCGCTTTGTTTTCTTCAAATTTCTCTTGAAGAGTGTCCTTCTCTTGTTGCACATCTCAACGTTGTTCGATGATTTCCTCCTGTGATTTATTTAAGGCCTAGGTGGCCTGTGTTGTTTCTTCCTGTGCTTTCTGAAGGCGTACTTCGGCTGTGTCAGCAATCTTGTGGAGTTGAACTAGTTCATCTCCCTCTTCTGTTGTTCCTTCTGGCAGGGGCATAGTGAAGACTGTGCGGCTAGAATGAAGTGTCTGATGCACTCCTTGGAGCTTGATCTCAATTATGTTGTACATTGTCTCTTGCTTAGCTTCCTGCTTTTCTACTATCTCTTCTATAGATTCATTCATAGCTGTGATGAGGAAACTAAAGTCATCTGGAGTGAGCGTGGTCTGCAACTTAGCTACGGGTTCTTTCAATTTCTTCCAGGAGGAAGGTTCCAGAGGTGAACCCTTCCTCTTCTTTATGATTTCTACTTCGTCTTCTAGTCTTTGTTCGACTTCTTCTAAGTCTTCGCCATCACCTCCTTGATCTGGTGTAATGGAATCCATCCTCACAGATAGGATGTCTATATCCTAGACTTCCTCAACCTTCTTCGTCTTCTTTATTTTATTTGTCTTACTGGGCCCAGGTTTATCCTATGTAGCTTCTAGGCTGTCGATGTCGGACATTTCTGCGAGGTCTTCTGAAACAAGGAGTTTCACTGACCATTCCTTGGTGATATCCTCTAGGTCTTCTTTTTTTAGCTTATAATAATACTGAAGCTATTTCTTGTGCTCATCAGTGCGTGCTATAATATATATGAAATGGCAGTCCATGTTGAACTTGATCAAAGGTCGAAACTTGTGTAAAGTATTTGGGGTCACTCGAGGCTCGGACTGGATGGTGAGCTTTAACTAGGTGTAGTAAGTCTGGAAGAAGACATTGGATTTCCATTGCTTGTTCATATCACTTGAGTACCACAGTGTACTGAACTTCGCAGCCAGTGGTTCAAAGGGGTCTATGTCCAGGAAGGTTGCACCTTCTGTAGCTCCCATGCAACAAAAGCTATAAATATCAAGAGCCATCTAAAATGGAATTCATGCCCTTGATCCTTGGCTTCTCTGCAGTCAATCTCTAGTCGATTCACTAGGTACTTCACTCAGTTCATATGTAGTCCCTCTGCACACTTTCCTGTGAGGTTGACTACAAAGCCAGATACTTGCATCGGTCAATTCTTGCATACCAACTTCCCTGCGATCAGTTGAAAGGTGAGGCACACTGTGCCACTTTCAATAGAAGATACCTTGTATCCTTGGGCACCTTTCTCAACATCGCCATAAGATTCTTTGATCTTATGAGAAAGAGAGCGATCCACGGTCTTTCCAGGATAGTAATCATGGGGATCAAGGCCCTGCATGCTAATCCTGGTGATCCGATTGATTAGCACTGGATCAAATGTTATGCGAAAGTTTAACCATAAGTATCCTCCATGGTAACTCGCCAGCAGTACCTTCACACAAGAATTCACCTCCTGGTTTCTGTCGAAGTGTGGTATCTTCATAACGTTGAGCAGAGTGGACTACGTGAGGTTCATTGTCCATTGTTGAGGGATGATCTTCGAATTCTTTCCCTTGGTTCTGGTTAGGTACTTGTACGGGGAAATCATGTTGTAAACTTTATGATCCCCCAGGTTGAAGTCACTAAACTTCAATGCTGCGATCTTGTCGTGATCTATGTGAACTGCACGTACCCCTTTTGGCAGGTACGCAGTGACTAGAGTGTACTCAAAGTCTCTAGGCACACTGTCTCTATTGATCACACTGCTCAAATGTGGTATGTAAGAAGTTAGAATGGATGGAACCAACTTCCCGTTGGCCATATCATCTTTATGTTTGGTTCTTCTTTCTACACCGGCTTGGGATGTTCGTACTCGAGCAATTGACAGGGAGGCTTGCACTCCTCTCATCAATGATGCATGTAAACTTGTACACAATCCTCTCTCCGACATGACTCTTTTGGATCTGAGTCTAGCGAGGAACTCTCTTACAGATTATTCAGATGCACTAAATTTGTCGGACATATATGCTCAGGAACAATATCTCGGGTTCTCAAAGTAATGTAGGTACTGTAAAGAGTAAGAGTGGAGTAATCACTGTTCACAATTCATGTAGTCTGCGAACTCAAATTCGTAATTAGAAAAAGTGTCTTTTGTGCATGGCACGATGGAATAAGTAAGTAACTCTGTAAAAGATCGTTAGTAATGGATATGGGGATTCATTAACTCTTGTTCTATCCATTATGGTGTGGTCTAACGGTCTGGTGATTAGCCATCAATGCTTTTTGATCTGTTCGGAGCGGCATTCGAATGGATATATCGACCTCCAATGGCTATATTACTTCGCCATGGCGAAGTGACCCATGTCATTGTTCTGATATCCCGACGAAGCTCCAATTTTGCAAAGTTTCTTTCTAAGAGGTTCCCTCTGGAACCCTCTATATTCTATTGATCTTAGCTCTCTTTTTACTTAGCTTCCTAGCCTTCTTCCCCGTGATCTTCGTCTCAGTAGTTCTTTTCCCATTCTGATTCTTATTTTCCTTGGGCATAGTCACTTCATTTTGCTGAGGTTCTATCCCAAGGCTCAGGGGTACTACTTCATCTATATCTGATATAGATACTCTAATCTTCTGTGAGTCCCCTAATGCTTTTGCAGCTTTGATATTTGGTCTTCTATTGTCAAATAGATTTGAGATATTATTTTGTTCTTCAATCAACTGCACAATCCTTCTGGTCATGAAATATTTTAACCCTTGTCTCTGTTGTTGTAAAAACTTTTCTTCTTCCTTCTTTCTGGCTTGATTTCTTTCAATCCAAGGTTTTCCAAGTAACATAGTAAACAGGGCGTTGTCCTCAATCAATTTTATAATCTCAAAATATTCCTCGGTCGAAGTTCCACTGACATTCATAGATATCTAAGTGAGCCTTCCACATAGGTTTACCAATTTGCCTCTGAATAACCCTATTCCTCTTAGTGAAGGGATCATAACAAGCCTTCCTATAGCTTCCCAAGTTCTCTCTGTCATAACATTCACCTGTGTTTCCTCATCCAAAACACAGTCAATGTCGAAGTCTCCTATTCTTACCTCAATTCATTCTTTTTCGTTAAAGACCTCTGATAATCTAACATGTCGGTGGTCATTCAAGGTGTCTTTCATCTGTAGTAATATATTTTCTAATTCTCTTTGGGGTTCTTCTATTTCTGGATCTACCTTAGGGTTTTCTTCATTCAGATTCATTCTTTCAAGCTTAGCAATAATTCTAGGGAAATCCAATACTTCATGCTCCATAGCTTTGCAACAAAGACAACTAGGTCTTTTCCCAGGGTATTCCTTAACAAGATGTCCCGGTCTTCTGCAACTGTAACAAAGGCTTAATCCTCTCTTTCTCTTAAATGATCCCCAACTTCTTCTGTACTGTGCACCAGGATCATGGTAGCTAGCCTACAAAAAAGTCTTTCTAGGATCCTGCATCCGTTTGTTATTCCAAACATTCTTTCTATGCATAGGTATAACATATCTATCATTATGCTTATCAGATCTACTCATATCAAACTTTCTTTCATCTATTAATGCCCTAGTTTTCAAGCTAGGACATAATCTATCAAACATACCTAGATCCATATTCTAGAAACAAAAATTTTCACTTATCTTACCTCTACAGAGCACAAATATTTTAGATATAAAACTTTTTCTACTATTCTTACCTTTATCAGAGCACAGAGCTTACATATCTTACCTCTTTTCTGCAGATCTGACCTCTTTTCTTCAAAAAATTCCACTTTTATCTTTCTTAGAGCACAAAGCGTTCAGATCTCGCTTCTTTTCTTCAGATCTTCCCTTCTCATTTCAACACAGAGATTTTCAGATGAACTAAAATATTGCGCACTAGGGCACATATCCATGCATAGAGCTTCCACAGTTTCAAGAAGAATCTTTGGAAAAAGATTCTTCTACCTTAATTCCCATCAATCACAGTTTCAGTCATGGAAATGGAACCATTTGTTGGGGAAAGGGAATACACGGGGTTCAACGCTACAACAACGCACCAACAAAACCCTAACTACCGGCCCTTTCGAAAACACCTGCGAAGTAGATGAAGTCTCACCTGAGGTAGAGGCAAGGGTGGTTGCAAGACTCAGGCATTTGCAACCTTAGCTGGGACACAGATCTTTGATTATATCGCTTACAAATCACTTAGCATAGATCATTCATCAATATTCCACTTAGATCTACTTCGCCAACATAACAGAGCATCACATCATTCACTTAGGTATAGGTTATTTTAGCACTTAGCAACAACAATAAAAATCAGATCTTGTAGACCAAGCACTTAGCATATTCATACACATCGGATTTAACATTCATATACATCTCTAGCACTAAGCATAAGCAAGTCTATTTAATCACATATAGGCACTCAACAATACAAAACATCTAAGAATAAGCACAAAGCATAACACACAGTATTTACGTGGTTCACCCCCAACCTGGGGCTACGTCCACCAACTCTTCTTCTTTATTAGATTCAGTCAATCTGGTTACAACACAAAGCTATCAAAATCCTACTCTACATAGGACAGGAGATCTATGCGCACCTCACAAGATCCTCCTTCCTCAAGTATATCTAGCACAGAGCCTCCTTCCAACCTGTGCACTCAACACTTACAACATTTGCACTCAGCTCCACAATTCAATCACATAGATCAATTCTAGCACTAACCCCTTGGATAATATTCTCCTCCTCTACTTACATCACCTATATATCTATTTATACATTACAAAAGTGGGCATAAGAGTGGGTAAACCCACGGGACGACATCCCTTTCCAATTACATATACCCAAAAACCCAAAAAGGACCCAAAAAGGAGGTCTAGCTTCCCCAATATCCACTTAACTTTGCACTTCATCTTCGATAGGCTGTCGAAGTCCCAAAAATGGTCAAATATGACCAAGTATTCCTCAAAACTTGTTCAAGGGCCAACATACTCGAGTTAATAATCTCTACTATGGAGGTATATGGTTGCGCTACCATGATGGGAAAGGAATAAAAAGTTGTGATCTGGGATGAGAGCGAATTATGGCACAGGCGATTGGGCCATATTCATCATGGAGCCTTGAAAATCATGCAACAATTATCTACTAGACATCCAATGGGAACACTTGCTTAGTTAGATCAGCGCAAGGGTTGCACCATGGGGAATTATGTAAAGTCCACCTTTCATGAAAAGGAGAATCATGCTTCGTTGATCCTGGAGAGAATTCACACAGATGTGTGTGGAAAATTGTTGGTTGCTTCAACAACAAAAGATAAATATTATGTTATTTTTTTTTATGACTTTTCTCGTAAATGTTGGATCTTCTTCATGCAGAAGAAGGATCAAACATTCTCAAAGTTCTCTGAGTTTAAATAATTGGTGGAGAAAGAGTCGGGGAAGCAAGTGAAGGCTCTAAGGAGCGATAATGGTGGAGAATACATCTCTAATGAATTCAAAGACTTCTGTAGAAAATAAGGAATTCGAAGAGAACTCATAGCGCCTCATAACCCATAGCAAAATGGGGTCGCGAAGAGGAAGAACATAACAATCGTGGGTGCAGCATGAGCGATGTTGCATGATCAGGGCCTACCAATGAATTTGTGGGAGGAAGCATGCAACACTGTGGTTTATGTGTAAAACCATTGTCCTCATAGAGTACTTGGCATGAGTACACCTGAAGAAGATTTCATTTGTAAGAAACCTGATGTTTCTCATTTTAAGATTTTTGGCTCATTTGTTTATGTGCATGTGACCAAGAACACTAGAAAGAATCTAGAGTCAACTGCTAAAGTTGGTATATTTGTGGGGTACACAGAAACACCCCATAATTATCGTGTGTATTTTCCTAACAGTAATATGACTATTATGCAACAGGATAGAAAATTCAATGAGGGGAAAGCCATGTGGTTTTCGCTTGAGAGGGATCTAGACTTGCATGCAGAGGAGGAACTGTTGGTTCCCAAAAATAAGTCTCAAGATGTGGATCAGCCACATGAGGAATTTCATGGAGTGGAGGAAGCCACTCATGTAGAGACATTCATCATAAATGGAAGAAAGGGAACCACAAAAGATGATAGATTGAGACTAGATGTTGCACAGAATGTAGGAGCCCCTACTTCATAGCACAGACAAAGACAGACTCCTGATCGATTTACTAGATACATGGCTCTCATGAGAAAATATATTGTGACTGAACCATCTTCCTTTCAGGAAGTAGTGTAGGATACCACTTGGGTTGATGCAATGGTGGAGGATTATGACTCCATTGTCAAAAATAGTGCATTGGAAATTGTCCCAAGACCGGTTGAAAAATCAGTGGTAGGTTTGAGATGGATCTACAAGGGTAAGATTTTAATCATTGTTCTTTATGTTGATGATTTAATACTGACTGGTGATGAGAAGCTGATACACTCAAGCAAGGAGGACATTGGAAAGGAGTTCGAGATGAAGGATATGGGCCTTCTTCACTATTTCCTTGGATTGGAAATATGGTAGAGAGATGGTGAAATTTTTGTGTGTCAAGGTAAGTATGCAAGGGAGATACTGGGTAAGTTTCACATTGAAGGCTGCAAACCCATGGATACTCCTCTTCCAGGAAACTGGAGGAAAGAGGATGCTACTTCTGGAGAGGTGGTGGATGCTACTGTCTATTGACAGTTATTGGGTTCTCTAATGTATCTAGTGAACATGAGACCAAACATTTGCTATATGGTTAACCAACTGAGTCAAGCGATGGCTAAGCCTACCAAGCTCTTTTGGAAGGTAGGTAAGAATGTCCTGAGATACCTGAGGGGCACATATGAGTATGGCTTATGGTACAAAAAGACACATGAGGTGAATTTGCATGGCTTCACAGATGCAGATTGGGCAGGCAACCCAACGAACATAAAGAGCACATCAGGGGGGATCTTTAGTATCAGATCTACAGTTGTTTCTTGGTACAATAGGAAACAAATATTTGTGTCACTGAGTTCAGTGGAAGAAGAATACATGGCAGTGAGTCAAGGTGCATGTGAGGCTATCTAGATGAGAAAGATCTTGGTTGGTTTGTTTGGTTCTCATTTAGATCTGACAGTGATTCATTGTTATAATTAGAATTGCATTAAAATCTCAATTAATACTATGTTTCATGATAGATATAAGCATATAGATATCCGGTATCATCATATCAGAGATTGTGTGCAGTGGAAGATCATGTTGCTTTAGTACATTCCTACGGAATATCAGGATGTAGACATTTTCATGAAGGCGCTCACCAGGAGCAAATTTGAATACCATAGAGACATGATCGGGGTGAAGGATAATCCCTTTCTTGTTGAGAGGGAGTATTGAGATTCAACAAGAATATCCTAGTAAAAAATTATGCACCTACACTAGGATGGAGCCTCGAGCTATTTTTAGGTGGAATTCTATTTTTAGATCATGAGCAAATTCTATTTATAAATGATGTCTATTTATAGATGGTGAGATAATTCTATTTATAGATGTATGTCGAATATTATTATCCCTTAATAATAGTTGGACAATAAATATTAGTCTATTCTCATGAGCACTTGGAAATAGTTAACTGAAGTGGAAAATCAGTTAGCTATAGGAAATTCAAGTTCAAAGGTTTACTGGTGGGACATGCAATTCGAATTAGTTGTAACTAAGTGATTCAAAGTTGTAACAGAGTTATATGTGTAGTTATGTGAGTTGTAAAGTAGTTTAACTTAGTTAAGTGAGCTAATCTCAGTTGTACTAGTTGTAACTAAACTTACACTAGTGAGAGATCAGTGAATTAATTATTAATTAATTCACAATCGATGATCTCACATGCAACTGAAGATTTACCATTGTTAGCTACATGCATGTCAGATCCAATGGAGACCCTGTTGAGATAACAGGTGAAAAGGATCATTTGACTATCAATTGTGACTTTAGTGAGTGCACTCATGCAACCACACACACATTGGATGTGTCAATGAGGAATGCGCAGCCTAGGAAAAGAGGAATTCATTCATTGCAGGGATGTCCATTAGCAAGGATTGTGCAGAGGAGGCAGGTTGTCTGGAAGCAATAAATTGGCACATGAATTTGTCAATTTTTGTATGACAGTGTGAGACGATTATATATTTTAATGAGATCTCTTGGATTAGATTTTTGTATGAGATTGTTTCATGATCCATGATATATACATAATATATGATAGTGGGGTTTTTAGATTTATACTTTCTTGGTAATACATCTGTTTTATGTGTGATTGATCTTTCTTCTTGATATTGCAATTGAAGATCGTGTTTTAAATTCCACAAGAATTTTAGTAGAAGTGATTATGTATTTAACAGTGGCATATAATTGTTAGATTAGGGGAATCCAAGAAATACATAATTTGTATTAAAATTTCTACATGTATGACGCTATTAGTAAAGATCCAGGAAAAGAGGAACCAGAACAACCAGAATGTTTAGTGGATCTCAGCCGAAGCGAGGGATGAAGGATGAAACATCAACATAGTTACCCGTGGAGGAGCCAAAACAAGGAATGACACAGATCGACAAGAACCAGTACAACACCAGTGGGTGAAGAAGAACACCAAACCAAGGAAGCAATTCAACGCACAGAATACGAAGGAGTTATTTAAGCAAGCCTGACAAGAATTTCATAAGGAGGACATTGCATCGACTTCAACTGTGCAACAAAACAAGGAAGTGCCAGAATATGAAATGCCTCTGTTATTGGATGATACCAACAGGATGTAATCCATGGGACAAGTACAATAAATAATTTTTGCAATCATGTGTAAAAGTATTAAATGATCCATCATCTGTCAAAATACTACAAAATATACTAGAGAAATGTAGCTTCGAGACGAAAGGAAAACTAGAGCCAAAAATAGTCAATCACCTACATACAAGGAGAAGAACAAGTAGGGAGTTCAGACTAAATGCCAACATCGGAGATTTCAACATGGGAGATATCATACCGGATCTAGGATATGAAGTTAATGTATTACCAAAGAAGACATGACAGTGCATGGGGGAGCCCACATTAGGATATTCACATGTTCAATTGAAACTAGAAAACCAACATAGATTCCTACCAATCAGTAGAGTGAAAGGAGTGATAGTAGACCTGGATGGAGTGCGCACTAAAGTAGATTTTGAAGTAATTGAAATAGTGGACATCACAAAACCATATCCAACGTTGCTTGGCTTGGATTGGGCATTTAACAACCAGGCCATAATCAATTTGAATATGCATAAAATGAAATTCAAGTCAGGCGAATATAGGGTCATCGCATCATTAGACCCATAAACCCATGTGCGACTAATACACCAAAGAGAACACCACCGTTTATACAACCGACATTCAGAAGAAGTCAAACATCGGAAAGTACATCTACACAAGGAACAACAACTGGAGGAGCTAGTTCAGGAAGCACTAGTCAATTAGATACACCGCGCGGAGGTAGTAGTTCAGTATTCAGGATGGTAGGACACGATCCCACCATCAGGTTACCAGAATTTAAAGGAGAAGCATCGGAGGACCCGGAAAAACATTTGTTCATCTGTGAGAAGATTTGGGAAGAAAAATAGATCACAGATGAAGATACTAAACCAGAACAGCTAGAAATTAAATTAAGGGATCGTGCACTAGATTGGTATATGCGTTTAGCTACAAACAATCCACCACGGACAACCAGAAAAATTGCAAAAATCAATAAATTGTTGATAAACGAATTTCAAAAACCAATTTCAGAAGACCAGTACATGACTGAGATGATCAAAATTAGACAGAAACCAGGAGAATCCATATGGGATATTGACCAACGATTCAAGCGAATGAAGGAAAAGTTGAAATATCTGATGACTGATATGCAACATAGGCACCTATTTGTCAATTCACTGCTCCCACACTTAAAATATCCACTGCAACAACATAAGTTTTAGACGCAGGTAGAGGCTCTACAGGCATCCCTGCAACTGGAAGAAAACTAGTACTAGCAGATGGACCCAACAATAGAAGAACTAGAGGAGGATTTGAATAACTTATCGTTCCAACTCAACCAAAATAAAAGTAAGGACAAACAAGAAGTTGTTTGGTGTACTACATGTAGGATGAAAGGACACCACAAGAATGAATGTCCAACATTTGCGTTGTATATGGAAATAGGAATTCCAAATCCGTTACCAACAGGAGGACTATGGTGTGAAATCTGCAAGAAACTGGGTCACGATCCATATCACTGCTCAATGATGTAGAAATACCAGACAGTACCAAAGATTTCATATTGCAAATTTTGCAAATCAGTGGGTCACGATGACAAAGATTATAGAACTATGGATTTGATGCGAGAAAGGACATCAAATGCATATAGAGTGCAAGAAGAAATGAAGACGGGGCAAGCCGCACCACAATTTAACCAAGTTCCAGTCCCATACAACACTGCACAACAAAAGTATAATATTGCACAACAACCATATAATATTGTGTAGCCACAGTACAACACAACACAACCCCAGTACAATATCGGGCAGTATAATCAAATGCCTCAATATAACGTGTTGAGAGGAGATCAAGTGGGATACAGAGGAGGAGGACAACCAAGAGGAGGTTTTGGAAGGGGTAGAGGACTAGTGGTATGTCACAATTTCCAACAACCGGGACATTATGCAAGGGTATGTCCACTTCCACTAGCAACATGTATGTATTGTCACGCACCAGGCCATGATATGGAAGAATGTACGATGCTATTAGTAAATATCTAGTAAAAGAGGAACCATAACAACCAAAATGTTTAGTGGATCTCAGTTGAAGTGAGGGATGAAGGATGGAACATCAACATAGTTACCCGCGGAGGAGACAAAACAAGGAACGACGCAGATCGACAAGAACTAGTACAACACCAGTGGGTGAAGAAGAACACCAAACCATGGAAGTAGTTCGACGCACAGAAGGAGATGGAGATATTTAAGCAAGCCCAACACGACTTTTAAAAGGAGGACATTGTGTTGACTTCAATTGCGCAGAAAAACAAGGAAGTGACAGAATATGAGATGCCTCTGTTATTGGATCATACCAATGAGATGCAATCCATGGGACAAGTAAGTACAATAAAAGGTTTTTTGCAATCATGTGTAAAAGTATTAAATGATCCATCATCTTTCAAAATATTACAACATATACTAGAGAAATGTAGCATCGAGACGAATGGAAAACTAGAGCCAAAAACAATCAATCACCTACATACAAGGAGAAGAACAAGTAGGGAGTTTAGACTAAATGCCAACATCGGATATTTCAACATGGGAGATATCATACTGAACTAGGAGATGTTGATAATGTATTACCAAAGAAGACATGTAAATGCATGGGAGAGCCCACATTAGGATATTCACCTGTTTAATTGAAACTAGCAAACCAACACAGAGTCCTACCAATCAGTAGACTCAAAGGAGTGATAGTAGACCTAGATGGAGTGTGCACTAAAGCATATTTTGAAGTAATTGAAATAGTGGATGACACAACACCATATCCAACGTTGCTTGGCTTGGATTGGAATTTTGACAACCAGGCCATAAACAATTTGAAGATGCATAAAATGACATTTGAGTCAAGCGAATATAGGGTCATCATGCTATTAGACCCATCAGAACGAGAAATGTTTGTAGAACCTACTTGCTTAGACTTAGAGTAAATCAACCAGTTGTACAGAAAAACTGCGCGTGATGAGGACTATGTAAACCCAATTGTAGATGGGATACTCAGTTGGTGGAGCATTACTTCATGTGCAACAGACTCAGATACCGGCTTAGAAAACTAGCAACAAAGGCTACATGAATTTTCTATGAGAATATGTGCACGAATAGACCATGCAATAATATGGGTAGGCACAAAGATAAGGGAACCACCCAGTTTGCATGAAGTAAATGATCTAGAAGTATTCTTGGCACAGTATGAAGATGAAGTTTCAAAGAATCATATAATCTTAGCATTTGATATAGCACTCAAGGCCACACATGCAAGATGGTGGGGCACACACAAAGAGACAATCACAGATTGGTACCAATGTAAGCAGTTACTACGCATAAGGTTCAACGCAGAACAAAAAAATAATAACCAACAAAAAAGGTATGATGGACATGGAGCACCAACAGAACACTTGGAGAAGTGCAGAACACTATGGAAAATTACACCCCCACACAAATGGCCTCATCATTTCACACACACTTTAAAGGGCATACCGACGAACTAGTATACAAACCAGGAATTGCGCAAAGGAACTGCGACCTGGACGATACTGCAAGAAAACTTTACAATCACTTTTTCATTCAACCATGAAAATACCAACATAGATGTAGCTCTTAAACAAATAAGAGAGGTGATATTCCTCAAGGGACCAGAAGTCGAACTCATAACAAAAGAACAACAACGAAACAAACAGATAGTCAAGGAATTGTTGTCTTGTTACCATGTGCACGAAGATGCACTAGAGGAAGAATATATGCACGATATTCAGATCGAGGAAGAAAAAGTTGAAAGAGAAGTGGAGGGTCCACCTATAGAATCAAAAGTCATTGTTGCACTGATCAAGGTAAAGAAAGTCAATATTGGGACAGCTGAGAATCCCAAAATGGCCAACATCGGAGATTACTAGGATGAGCAAACAGTAGAAATCATAACAAAGTTACTACGCAAGTACAATGACCTGTTTCCCACAACATTTATAGAGATGAAGGGTATAGAAAGAGAGATAGGAGAGATGAATATACCACTCATTGCTGACATGAGACCGATCAAATAGTGACCCTACATATTGAACCCAATATATAAGCAAAAAGTCAAAGCTGAGATCGAAAATATGCTCGAAGATGGAATCATAGAACTGGTCTAAGAATAAGAATGGATAAGCCTGATGGCAGGTCAGGACAAAAAATGAGGGATACAAATATGCATCGACTTGAGGAAATTGAACGATTCATGCCTACATGACCCGTTCCCTACACCTTTCACAGATGAAGTGTTGGAGAACGTAGAGGGGCATGAAGCTTACTCATTCAATGATGGATTCTTAGGCTACCATCAGATCAAGATAGCACAGGAAGACAGATACAAGACCACGTTTGTGATAGAATGGGGATCTTATAGTACACAGTCATGTCGTTTGGACTGAATAATGCACCAACAATATTTTCCAGAGTAGTCGTCGTCGCGTTTAAGGAATTCATCCACCAATTTCTCAAGGTATACCTAGATGATTGGACAGTCTATATTTTGTTGAAAGACCATGTATAGGTCTTACGACTGATTTTAGAAAGATGTAGATAATGCCATATATCCTTAAACATAAAGAAATGCATATTCAAAACACTGTTTGGGATACTATTGCGCCATATAGCATGCAAACAAGGTTTACTAGTAGATCATGCAAAGATCATAGTAATTGTTAACTTACCACCACCAAAAATAGTCTGTCAGCTAAGAGAGACATTGGGACACACAGGGTACTATAGAAATTTCATCAAAGGATATGCATAGATTACCACACCAATGGAAAAAATATTAAGAAAAGACACAAAGTTTCAGTGGAACGACGACTGTTAACACGGTCTGGATACACTGAAAGAGAAGATGGTCATTGCACCGATACTAGTATTTCCAGACTGGGAGAAGACATTCCATGTCCATGTAGATGCATGAACCATAACACTTGGATCTATCTTGGCGCAAACGAGAGTAGGAGACCTAGATCACCCTATAGAATTTGTGAGAAGAAATCTATCAGAATCAGAACATAGTTATAACACTAAAGAGAGGGAAGACCTAGCTATGGTCTATGAACTATAGAAGTTCAAACATTACTTATTGGGAAAACACTTTAAGATGTTCACATATCAATCAGCCTTGAAATACCTAGTCAACAAGCTAGTGTTGGGGGGGATAATCTACTGATGGTTACTACTATTTCAATAATTTGACTTTGAAGTAATAGTCAAGCCAGGAAAATTGAATGCAAGACCTAACCACCTATCAAGGGTCACAAACGGGGAAGAACCTATTGTTATCACTGAAATTTCATCCGCACATGGTTACAAGAACTTAGCATCGTCAAACAATAATGAAGTCATTCATGGCCTTGAATTAATCTCACAGCATTCAAAAAGGTCAAAAACTATACAAAGTAGTGAAAAATTGAAGAGCGCTTTACAGAAGTTGGGCGGGCGCGCACATGCGTGGAACAAAAACGTAGAATGTGTGCATACACGCACGATGCGCGGCTGTTAGCACAAAAAGCCGCGCACCTACTAAACGACGCATTTCTGAATGTGGTCGGCCTCCCAACCACTTCTGGTTCATCTCCCAAGCCGATTTGACCTCCAAATCCAGCCTGAATCCGAATGGTGGGCTGATCAAAGACCTAATAATGCCCTAAATGGCCTCTTTTCACACTAAAAAGGAGTTACACAATAACCCAATGCAATGCTATAAAAAGCCATGAATGCACCTCATTTTCTCAAGGAATTTCAAGTAATGTTATGTTGCCTATATTGTTTTAAGGACTCCATCCTTGACAAGAGCACTTTGGCACCATTTCATTGAGCAATCCACATCTCCATTGAGTGGATTTGCAAGGAGTTCTTTCATCACCATTTTCATTTTCTTGTTGTAAGGAGAGCAAGTTTGTGAGGGTCCAAGAGCCTTCCCTTGGAGGAAGAAGGGACTCATATTCCCCTTTCTTCTTGGTGCTTTGATTTCATCAATAGACCAGCCTTTGATATTGGTGACATTGGTCTTTTTTTTTCTTTGTTTCCTATGCTCATGGTTTTAATTCTTATTGCATAAATTAGTTTAATTCTTGCTTATAGTTTTGTTTTTCTTTCTCTAACTCTTTCCTCTACAGTTGTCCTGCTCAACAAGACCCAAATGGGCATGCAAGCACCTCTTATTTTCTCACCAAGGCGATGAAAAGAGTGCAACAGATTGGCGACTCCACTGGGGAAAGGTATCAAATTCCTCCCTCATTTGGGTTTATTTTTCTCTTCTTTTAGTTTGATTAACTTGCAGGTGCGCAAACCGGCCTAGGCCGACCTGCCAACCATCCAATTCAGAGGATAATTGAGATAAATCCATCCGGATTTTTCTTTCTCGGTCGTTTGTCATAGGTACGCGGGTATTCTACCCCACAGACGTGCATCGGGTGCGCATGCGCTTAAGTCATAGCCTTTCTCTGCGTGCATGCGCTTTCTGACTCATCTTTATTCGCGCGCCTGCACTCTGTGCGCCTCTGTCTGCACTAGAGGCCGTGCATTTAAGAAAAAATTCACATTGTAAGTTGTTGGGATGTGGGGAAGGCTATTTGCCTTCTTAAAATTGATGTCAAGCATGCTCTAAACACCGCACCACACTTAGTCCCCTCATCATATAAAGGGGTTAAGCCAAACACACATAGGCACTTAGGAGGATAAAAATCAATTTCCCTTATTTGCTTTTTTCCACATGTATGGCTTGTTTTGACTTACAATCTAAGGTGAAAATCAATTTTAATCACATCTAAACTTACATTGGGACCAGAATCTGAATTACAATCGCTTCGTATGCTCTTCTCTCGCGCATTCAAACGACCTTGAGAATCAGAAAAAGATTGTAACACAATTTCATCTCCCTTAAGCAAAGTTTAAAACCTTTAGGAGAGGACAACGACCCTTCTTGGGACCCCTCTTAGTTTTCTTTTTCCAGCATATCTTAATATTGTAACGGGCCCATACATGCCCACATGCTACAAAGATAGGATAGTGTTCGAAATTGTTGCTTTCTTAGATCAAAACACTAGGAGAGTTTAAAGGTTTGTAACGGGCCCATACATGCCCACATGTTCAATCGAGGATAGTTTCATGCTTTTTCTATATTACCTCACAATAGGGAGTTGAAGGATAGTAACGAACCCACATGTCCACATGCTAGCTTGCTAGGGCTTTTGAATTCCGCAAGCTTGTACCAAAGGAATTTAGTTAATTAGGTAATCAAACCCTTGTAAAGGACCAAGCGAAGTCCACATGCAACAAGGTGACATCTAATTCACTAAAAATTGGCACACTTTCACTCACACACAAAAGTCACTTGTCACTCGCATAGCTTCTTCTTGAAACGTGGAGGTCTAAGTAAGTTTCCTCCAAAAAGGGATTCCGAAAGAACCCCATCTTTTCTTGATAGGACTATCCACTCCCATTTTTAAATCAACGAGGTTGGTTTGCATCCCCAACCTCACAAAACAACTTCATCTAAAATCTTTCTAAAAACTCACTAAGTTTTCCTCCACAGGAGGTGCCAAAAGAAATTTTTTAG
>SNQJ01S0140529.1:37203-60380 GCA_010110895.2 Picea sitchensis | reverse complement strand
TCGCCCTGGGATGCGCTACATCACCACACACTCTCCTCTCCACAGGAAGCCCTCATGCCTCCTAACCAAAACCCCATTTACGTGGTCGAAACCAAAGATTTTATCCCATCAGGGACTATCGATTGGTTCAACAATCCCATTCCTGCCCCTGATGCTTTTGAAGAAGGTAATATGGCCAACATTTCCCCCACCATCAAAATCGACATTTTCATTAAAAATGGCATCGTCGAAGAAATCATCATTGGATCTTCTTGCACTCCTCAGGAAATCACCGCATATAAATCCCTCTTCCAGGAATATAGGGATATTTTTGCCTGGTCATACATAGAAATGCCTAGCCTCAATCCCTCTATTGTCGAGCATCGCATCGACACCTAGCCTAACATCACACCATTTCGATAGAAACAATGACCGCTACACCCATCCAAAGTCGCGGCTATTAAAGCCGAAATCGACAAATTACGCGTTGTCGGGTTTATTTACCCCATCTCTTATACTTCATGGGTCTTCAACCCTGTACCCGTCGACAAAAAATAGGGCACTATCCACGTTTGCATAGACTTTCGCGATCTCAATAACGCATGTCCCAAAGACAACTTTCCAATGCCTTTCATAGATCAAATTATCGACGACTGCGCCGACCACGAGGCTCTCTCCTTTATGGACGGATTCTCTGACTATAACCAAATTCAAATCCACCCAGCCGATCAGTATAAAACTGCATTCATTACCCTGTGGGGTACGTTTGCATATTGTGTAATGACTTTCAGCTTAAAAAATGTCGGCGCAACTTTCTAGCGGGCGATGACATACATCTTTCACGATCTGGATAATATCATCCTTGCCTACTTGGATGACCTCACAGCTCAATCCAAGAAACGAACCCAACACCTGGATGATTTACGAATTATTTTTCAACGGTGTCGTCAGTACAACATCTGCTTGAATCCTCTCAAGTGTGTATTATGTGTCACCGCAGGGCGCCTCCTCGGTTTTATTGTTTCCCAAAGCGGTATTACCGTAGACCCCCTCAAAGTCCAAGTTATCCTCGAAATTCCACCTCCCCGGAATCTACGACAACTTCAGAGTCTACAGGGAAAAGCTAACTTTATTCGACGCTTTGTCCCTGATTACGCTATACATGCACACGGTTTCCTTCGCTTACTACATCACGACATCCCTTTTCATTGGGATGACCATGCCCAACAGTCATTTGACTATATTAAAACAACGCTTTCAAATGCACCTTTAATTAGTGCACGTGACTGTAATCGCGACTACATCCTCTACGTATCAGTAGCCGACGTCCTCGTCCAGCTCGGAGATGACAATCATGACCATGTCATTTATTATGTTAGTAAGAACTTCTCAGGACCACCCTTGAAGTATAAACATGAAGAGAAACTTGCTCTTGCAGTTGTCCTCGCAGTCCAGAAACTGCGCCATTATATTCTGCTTCGCACCACAAAGGTCATCGCAGATTCCAACCCTATGCAATACTTGCTCAGTCGTCAGCAAGTTAACGGCAAATTCGCTCGATGGATCGTTATCCTTCAGGAGTATGACCTCGAGTTCTCAACACCTAAGAGTAAGAAGGCCCTCGTTCTCACTGAACTTGTCACGACCCTCCCCTCTAATACCACCAGTACCCCCGTCAATACCGACTTTCCAGACGAACATCTCTTTTACATCACTTCAGATGACCCTTGGTATGGCGACCTTCTCGTCTACCTATGAACTCAAAATTTTGGTAACCACCTTTCACGAGATGATCGTCGACGAATTCGCCATCAAGCCCCCTGATACCTCCTCATCGGAGACATCCTATATCGGCGAGGCATCGACACCATTCTTCGTCGATGCTTGACTATTGACGAGGCCGACAGAGTCTTAAACGACTGCCACAACGGCGCATGTGGGGGCCATATTTCGGGTATATCCACTGCTTGAAAGATTATCCGAGCCGGTTACTTTTGGCCTACCTTATTTCACGATGGAATTCATGTCGTGAAATGATGTAAGCAATGTCAGCTCTATGCCAACAAAGCCCGAGCTCCCCCCGATCTTCTTCACCCTGTCATTACTGCCGGCCCTTTTTGTAAATGGGGCATCGACTTTATGACTTGTAATCCCCCTTCCAGCAATGGTCACAAATACATTGTTGTTGCCGTTGATTACTTCACCAAATGGGTCGAAGCTATGCCCACTTTCAATAACACCGCTGACACTGCAGCGCGCTTTTTCTTTAACCACGTCATATCCCATTTTGGAGTACCACTCCAACTCGTGTCCAACCATGGGAAACACTTTGAGAGTGAGATCTTCGTCAAACTCTCATCTCGGTTAGGCTTATCTCACGATTTTGCCTCACCATATTACCCTCAGTCAAACGGACAGGTCGAGGCAATTAACAAAGTCCTCAAGACCATGTTACAGCACATGATTAATAAACATAAAACCAATTGGCATCATATGTTATTTTCTGTGCTATGGGCTTATCGAATGGCAGTGAAGACCACTACTGGTTTCATGCCCTTCCATATAGTCAATTTGTTCGAGGCAACTCTTCCCATCGAGTGCAAAATTCCCACCTTACGCACCACAATTGAGCTATTACTTGACACTGCTCCAATGGAGCAGCGCTTGCTGAATTTGGAGTCTCTGGACGAAGATCGTCAATCTTCCTTACAGAACAACGAGGCAGCTAAAAAATGATCTAAGGCTACCTTTGATCGCCATGTCAACCTTCGGTCATTCCATGAAGACGACCTCATCCTGGCTTATGATATCGCTCATGATACCTTTTACCACGACAAATTCGAATCACTTTGGCATGGCCCTTACATTATCCAACATTGCCTCACCAAAGTTGCATACATTTTGGCCTCTCCCGAAGGCCTCTCTCTCAAGGAACCCGTCAATGGGTTGTATCTCAAGAAATTTTATGCTTAAACAGTAGTCCTTCTACTTTAGGTTATTTCATTTCTAGAGTTTTTAATCTTTTTTCTCCTTCCCTCACGTCTAAACTATCATTTGTGCTATTGACAGATGCTTCCTCCACCAACTTACGACATCGGTTACGCCGACGGCGCCAACCGTTGGACACAAAATCTCGCTTCGGCTTCTTGGGCTCTCTACACCCCCTCACATGAAATGCTACATTCAAGCGGCATATGTTTGGGGCCAGCAACCAACAACCAAGCCGAATACACTGCGGTCATTGGCCTCCTGGCCCACGCCCAACGTCATCATATTCGTCACCTTAGTGTCTTCCTCGACTCTCAACTAGTCGTTCTCCAGCTCAACAATGTATACCGTGTGTGCGATCCATGCCTCTTTCGCAAATACCTGCAGGCTAGGCTTTTATCTCGACATTTTGATTCCATTACATTTACACATATTCCAAGACAATTGAATCAAACAACAGATCAAATAGCTAACATGGTGTTAGATTGGCATATATCACATCAAGCTACACATACATAAACATCTCACAAAACTTGTCACAACATATATATAGAATAGACATCATCAAAATCATCAGAGAAAAACACATGTAGACACCAGAGGAATCTCAAAATATATATATTCATGTATATATAAAAAATCCCATCAGGCCATCTGAATGTTTACGTACAAAAATACATGTATCCGCAGGCTAATACAACACCTCGGTACAAAAAATGGGCTCACCAACCTATATACAACAAAAAACAAAGATATACATCATGCACCACTCATGGTGCCTCTATCTCCCCCCCACCTGCTCCTCCCTCAAGAGGTGGCGGCCCACCACCACCTGCCTCAGGCAGTGGTGGTCCACCCACAGGACCCTCCTGCCCTGGTGGTAGGCGTCCACTCGTCATAGCAGCCAACACTGTTGCTCGTCGCATTATGGCCCGCCATGGTGATGACACCCCTACACACTGCTCCAGGAAACTCTCATCCTGGATGCGCATCCACATGCCCTCAGGCACATCCTGTAACACCGTCTCCAGACGACGGTGTATGTCATCAAAATCGACTCCGGCCGCCGTCGGAGGAGCGTATGATGACCCCGCACCAGGGTCATCGAACCGACGCCTCCTCGCTGCCCTCTCGGGATCTTCTAGTCGCCCCGCGGCATCCTCCTGCCAATGTCTCTCTCCATGCGGTAGTCTCTCCGGCTCTCGATGAGCCGGCGCTCTCTGCATCTCCACCTCACGCCCGCGAGGTGCCACATATTCATAAGCAAACAACAACAACAAAATATAGTATCAACATCTATATCATATACATATGGACTGATATCTCAAAAAAATAACATAAACCAAAAACATGCACATCTATACTAAACATACCTCGATGGTCAAACACCTCCCCTAGAGGTAGCACCATGTCCGGGTCACCCCGGAAGTCCACCCCAGCATAGGGGTGTCGCAGTATCACCTATGGCATCTACGGCCATATCCCTGCCGCCTCTGCTGAAAAGAAGTGGCCACCTTTGCCACCACCGTGACGAAGCAACATTGTCGACCACCACCTCAATCGCGGCTCTCGCGCCCCCGGCATCTCCAGTAAAACCCTTGGGCACAACATCGCCACCCTCTCTAAAAACTAGGCCACTAGGATGGACCCAAATGAAAACTCTCCCGCACTTGTGGATCGACAATGATCCAACTGCGCTACCATCCGTGCATGCAGTGTCAGCCCCCACGCGAACTGCTCGTCGACCACCACTCTCTCCAGCACCAATAGCTGGCCACCACTAATCCGCTGGGTCGCAAGTGACCCATATACATAGTGAAGGGGATCTTCTCTCCTCNGGATCAGGAACTGCAACAGATACTCCTGTGCCCGTATCAATGGGCACTCAAAGAACTTTATCAACCCACAGGTTTCCAAAGTCGCACGCACCCCGGGCCCCTCAATGGCCATGGCATCTCGCAGCTGGGCCCAGTCTCGCTCTTGCCACCGCACTGGCATCGTCACTACTGTCCACCTGCAGACAACATAGATTCCTATATCAGCTCAGGAAACCATCAACAACATCAAAAAGACTCATTTTTTACATTTCCACCTTGCCTCATAGGCGCAGTTTTTCTTACCCACAGGCGCGCACACATGCGCGCCTGTTCACTACATAGGCGCGCATATATGTGCGCCTGTACACTGCACAGGTGCGCATCAATGTGCACCTGTTTTCTTCACAGGCGCGCCCTTATGCACACCTGTTCACCATACAGATGCACACAAGTGCACGCCTGCCAAACCCACAGGCACGCACTAATGCGCGCCTGTCCACCTCACAGGCGCGCCCTTCGGGCGCGCCTTAAATTCTCCCTCCTGCGCACCGATGCATGTATATTCAGTATATAGACGCGCACGTATGCGCTCCTATTACCGAATCGCCCGCGCATGTGGGGCCCACACCCCCTAAATACCCCTGTACGGCCCTCCGTACACACCCTGCCCAAAAATTGAAAACCTATATCTATGTAGGACGATCAGACCACTAACCTGATACTCGCAAATCCTCAATCGGCTACCTCATCCTCCCCGAATCTACAAATCTCCTCTGAAAACTGTTGGTTCACTCACTACTGCAGCAGGTACAAATGAGGTGGCAATGTGGGCCCTACAGCTATATATAGGCCTTTTGCCAAATTTCCACTCACCATTTCGGGAGCCCAAGGTATACATTTTTCAAACCGTCTTCAGCCATGACATCAGCATCCCATCACCTACATCACAGCAGTCCCTGGGTCGCTTTTCATACTGAGCCCCCGGAGCGCCTTTTTTTTCATATCATGGCCAGGTACGCACGCGCATAGTCAAATTTCTCAAATACATGCTCATATCTTTGATTCTCTTCAGATATTGTTCACTTTGGGGTATTTGGTTTTTTATGTGTGCAGGTACTTGATCATCATCCATCAACACAACCCCTTCAGGTATATACTTAGCACTGGCATGTACTCTTTCCCGTTGTATCACATTTACATTTCTAGTCACACCCTCTGATATTGGCCTCTAGGATTCCCATTCCCGGCTCTGCAGTACCCACACCTCCATTTGCATCTTCGGTATTGTTACCCGGTAGCATTCTTATCTACATGAGTTGTCCCATTCATAGCACCTTTTGCCACTTTTTGACACTCATGTTGTTTTTCATTACCCTTTAGGGATGGGAGTCCCGATAGTCTTTCATCATATCGTGAATCAACCACATACTCCTTCTCCTCATTTTGCTAGCTTTCCCACACAGACTCCCAGATTATCTCTTGACGGTTCTATTTTTACCTGCACCTCCGCAGTATCATGAACCCTCCATTTCATCCACAATTAGTTTGCCCATCTGCGAACCTACCTTCATTTCACCTACCTCATACAGAAACTCACGAATGGGCCCCCCACCCTTTATCAGTTTTCCAAGAAAATTATTCCCTCCATGGGCCACCCATATCACATTGGGGCACCCGTTTCTGTATTTGTACATTTCTCCCCAAAATTATTCATTATTTATTGTACAAACGCCTTTATTTCCAGTCGTTTCATTATCTTTTTGTCATCACCTTTGGCAACCTACTTCCCTCATTTTGGCCAAACGCAACCCATGTCACCCTTGGTTGGAGCATTATTCATCATCTATCCTTACCAACATCGTCCACATATTCAGAGTACCCCACAGGTCACTTACCTCTACCCTCTGCATTTGTTCACTTTCTCCCGCCTCTGGCACAACTTATCATCGGTCTTGTCGTCCCCCTGACACTTGACCTTGTTACACGGTTGTAGACGCTTTTTATATCATACATCCTCCAACCAAGGGCAGTATTGAGTCTTCCCACTTCTTGACTTCACCATGTACCTCTGCCACTTCATCCCTTCAGTAGATTCCACGAAGCCCTTTGCTTCTAGGAGTCGCGTTCCCCTTTTGTCGACATCAACACAATTTTCCGGAAGGGTGACAGTATCTTGATTCTCATTCTCCATTCAATGAGAAATCTCGGACGGTACTGGGTGAAACACCATTGCTCCCTAATGTCGTTGGCCCCCATAATGTTCGACACCAACACTTTCTCATGTTATGCTGGGTCTTACTTTGTGACTATTACAGTTATTTCTATCATTTGCCGAAGACCTCTGAACTTGGTAGGGCCATCAATGCCTGCATCATCGCCGATACTTATTTCCGCGATCATTGCCTGTTATTCAGAGTATGTTCTTTTACAAAATTGTCTTCTTCCTTTCTCATCACCTCCCCCGAGGGCACTGCAATTGTCTACACCAACACTTCAGTCATCTTTTTTTAGAGTTACATAACACGAGCATAGGGCATGCCCGCCTCGTTTGTACACAGTTTTCTATTTCTATGCACCTCATAGAAGGTGGGATTCTACCGATTCCTTTTTTCTCCAACGGATCGCTCTGAACGACCCCACCATTTCTCTCTCTTACAACAACATTCTTAGTAGAAGAAACATTGATGGATTTCAGCTATACGTGTGCTCCTAACCTCATCCATCAGGGGGCATCTGTTATCACTGAAATTTCGTCCGCACATGGTTACAAGAACTCAGCATCGTCAAACAGTAATGAAGTCATTCATGGCCTTGAATTAATCTCACAGCATTCAAAAAGGTCAAAAACTATACAAAGTAGTGAAAAATTGAAGAGAGCTTTACAGAAGTTGGGCGCGCGCGCACATGCGCGGAACATAAACGTAGAATGCACGCATATGCGCACGATGCGCGACTGTTAGCGCAAAAAGCCGCGCACCTTCTAAACGGCGCATTTATGAATGTAGTCAGCCTCCCAACCACTTCTGGTTCAGCTCCCAAGCCGATTTGACCTCCAAATCCGGCCTGACTCCGAATGGTGGGCTGGTCAAAGACCTAATAATGCCCTAAATGGCCTCTTTTCACATTACAAAGGAGTTACACAATAACCCAATGCAATGCTATAAAAAGCCATGAATGTACCTCATTTTCTCAAGGAATTTCAAGTAATGTTATGCTGCCTATATTGTTTTAAGGACTCCATCCTTGACAAGATAACTTTGGCACCATTTCATTGAGCAATCCACCTCTCCATTGAGTGGATTTGCAAGGAGTTCTTTCATCACCATTTTCATTTTCTTGTTGTAAGGAGAGAAAGCTTGTGAGGGTCCAAGAGCCTTCCCTTGGAGGAAGAAGGGACTCATATTCCCCTTTCTTCTTGGTGCTTTGATTTCATCGATAGACCAGCCTTTGATATTGGTGACATTGGTCTTTTTTGTTCTTTGTTTCCTATGCTCATGGTTTTAATTCTTATTGCATATATTAGTTTAATTCTTGCTTAGAGTTTTGTTTTTCTTTCTCTAACTCTTTCCTCTATAGCTGTCCTTCTTAGCAAGACCCAACTGGGCATGCAAGCACCTCTTATTTGCTCACCAAGGTGACGAAAAGAGTGCAACACCTATGATATTAAAGGACAAATTTCTGGACACAAAGTTATTTTTAGTTTAGATCACTGATGAATACTTTGCAGATATCATTTAGTAATTGAGCACAAGCACCACGTCGTGGGAATAGAACACCGCACAGAAGGAAAACCTGGTAGTTTGGGTTGTAGACTATCAAATAATCGCAGGACACTTATACAAAATGGGCATAGATAGCATCTTGCGAAGATATGTGTTAGAACACGAAATACCAAGAGTTTTAACAAAATCCCATGAGGGAATAGCAGGAGGAAATTATGCAGGAAAATATACCGCACAGAAGGTATTGCACGTAGGAATATGGTGGCCAATGATTCACAGAGAATCAAAGGAGTACTGCCAGAGATGCGATGTATGTCAAAGGGTTGGTAAACCCAACAAAAAAGACTAGATGCCATTACAACCACAGGTAACATTGCAGGCATTTGATAAATCAACAATAGACTTTGTGGGACCAATCAACCCACCAGCAGAAAGAATAGGATCAAGGTACATCATCACCACGATGGAGTACCTAACAAGATGTTCGTAAGTAACTTCAGTGAAGGATTGCAGCGCAAAAACAACAACACACTTTTTATTTGAACAAGTAATCACTAGATTTGGATGCCCAAGAATTTTGATGAGCAACCAAGGCATGCACTTCATTAACAACATTATGAATGTCATGACCGACGAGTTTTAAGTCCATTATCAAAAGAGCACACCATATAACCCACAGGCAAATGGCACAGTAGAAGCATTTAACAAAATCCTGTAGAATGCACTAAGAAATATCTGTAATGTCAACAGGGACGATTGGGACCTCAAAATACCGGTAGTATTATGGGCCTACAAGACTACGTGCAAGAAGTTGATAGGGAACATGCCATTTAAACTGGTATATGGCCAAGAATAAGTGGTGCCATTATAATTCCTAGTAGCCAGTCTGTGCGTAGCAACAATTACACACATGACAGAACGAGGTGCAGTACATGAGAGACTAAACCAATTGATGACCATGGAGGAAGATCAGATCTTAGCAGGGTTCCACCAACAAGTTCATAAATAAAGGGACAAATCCTGGCATGATAGACACATCAAGAAGAAAACTTTCAAGGAAGGAGATCTAGTATTGATGTATGACAACAAATCATTTCAGCACCCAGGAAATTTCAGAATGCATTGGTTAGGACCGTACGAAGTAAAAATTGTCAGATATGGAGGATTTGTATAGTTGAAAGACTTATCAGGCACAAAACTCAGAGGGATGATCAACGAGAGATGACTAAATATGTACAAGGACAGTTGACCACCCACCGCATAGTTAAAAAAATAAAAATAAATAAATAAAATAGTACCAACAGAGGCATAGTGTGCCGAAAGAAGGAGCATGCACACTTAGGAACACAAATTTGGAAAGGACAAGGCGAACGACCATGTCAAAAGTGGAAACAAGAGGAGAAAAGAAAGGCAACAAAAGTAGTATGAAACGATGAAGCTATGTGGAATTGAATGTCGAAAAGGACCAATGGGATGCTGCATTAATCGTGCCAAATGGAAACAACAAGGGAGAGTAATGGAAACTATGAAAGAACCAGAGGTGCATTGAACCCATAATTAAGGTAGCATCCTCGAAAATATCTATGCAATTCCCAAACAACGCACAGACATGGGAGCAAAGAGTCTATTTGTGAAAATTGAATAGACAAAGAGTGAGAGAGGATAAAGAGAACAGAGCAGAGTTCACAAAGGGAACATAGACCATTTAAGCTCAACAAATGTTCGACACTCACCACCATGGCACCAACAAAGCAAGAAGAATCAAGCTAGACTTCCAGACAACCTAGAGTTAGAACCAAGGCACAGGTATAATTGGAAGAAGTAAAACAACAGTCATTAGAGATCATTAATGTTGATGAAATCCCATCACCAAATACATCACCGATGAATGCCAGACCCGTGGTGGAAGAAACCCAACAACCAGCACCGAAGGGCATAAACGTAGCCATGCCGGCAGAAACACAGGAGCAACAGAACCAGGATGCAGAAACCCTGAAGGAGGTGCAACTAGAGAAAATTGAAGAATCTTAGAGAGTCAATGTAATGGCGACGAATCAGGAAGTAGCAGTAGATCCAGAATGGTCTCAAACAACCGTGTCATACCACCCACCAAAAGGAACAATAGAACATGTCATGAGCTAGCCGAAATGGTATTCTGATGTACAAATGATGGACGTTGGGACCTCGAGCCAGCCACTACTGAAGAAATACAAGCAACAGGTACCTAGTTCACCTCGCAAGCAACCCATCACAACCCTCGTTTTACCACGTATACCAGATGGGGTATGGGTCGAATCAGGATTGCTAGGGTATGTACAGAATCTGAAATACTCGGACCATAATGTAGAAGACAAATACAAGTTCCCAGAATTTGCTAAGAGAGTATACTTACAGACTGTAGGAGTGAATGTGGTTGGATAACTGATTGCTAAACCACTTCAGTGGGCAATAGGATTGGAGAAAACAGGGATTTTAGGTCTGCTAGATCTACCACACTTCAGCATAGGACAATACGCAAACAGTTGTGTGTAAAAATGATGGAAGTCACGCATCGAGGGGATATATGGTTGGAAACACTTGTCTCGATAGACATAGATCTCATTGTACACATCACAGGGTTTCCATCCCAAGGCATGGATCCCATGCATTTTCTCAACGACAAGACAAAGGAGAAACAACTCACAGAGGAGATGAAGAATAAATATGGCATTGACAGGGGGATGCGAGGAGTCATCGTCAAGAGGATCAATGATGTCACGACACAAATGGCTACAAAAATATTAGCCTGCAAGATGCTAAGAAAATGCCACAGGGAGGAAGTTTCAGACTGGGTCTTCGCAGTTGCAGCTCAGTGTGCCAAAGGCACCACAGTTAGTTGGGCACCCTACCTCTTGAATTTTTTTTGGATGACTGCAAGGATGCGCAGGATCTTAAAACATAATTTCACTACTCATGGCTACTCATGTTTATAGCTATCATGGGATGGAAGGAACCAAGTTACAGATTCTTCGGCACTAGATCCAAGACGAATTATGGAGTGAGGTATTTATCACTGGGTTTCGTGTCAAATTCTAAGAATAAGAAAACAAACACAATTTTATTCAAAGGATACCTTCGAGACCTATAGAAGGTCGTCTCCAACATGTGGAGAATAACACCACAGGTTTTCGCACAGTATCAGGACATCGCCAACTTTAAGGCCATACAACATGCGATGTGGATACATGCGCGGAAGGACCCCAATAAGAAGAGGATACAAATGCGCTATTGTATCACGGAGGGTGACATCAACATGGCTATCAAAGATTTGGAGAATGAGAGGAATATTCCATCCCTCACCCAATAAATACCTACAAAGACAACAGAAGAGGCGAGAAACATAGCCTTAAGAAGTCCCAGTGCCCAAGAAACAGATGGGCCAGACAAAAACAAAGTAGACAAACGAAGGGACAGCTAAGACAAGGACTCATAATGAGGAAAAGAATACTATGCAGCCAGCTCAAGTGCAGCAGAAACAGGCTAAGGAAGCACAGGGGATGACACCAAGTCCCAATCCACAAGAACCAAGATTGAATAACATGCCAACCACTCAGATGGAAGGAGCACTCAAGAAAATGAAGGCGCAAAGAACACCTCCAGAATACATGATCACAGAGGATGATGCAGATATGATAGCCCGAATGGTTTAGGATTGTATATCAGAGGATTTTGGAAATGTTTTGCACCACAGGAATAGGATCCAAGAGGAGCTGGAAGACATATAAAATTTCCTCAATCAGATCGAGGAAGTGTAGACAGCAGGAAACAGCATGGGAACAGGTCCATCAACACCACAGGTAGGAGAAAGACTAGAAGAAGGTGAGCGTGATATAGTCCACACAATACCGTAGCTGAGTGCAACATTCCACATTACACCCAGTATGTTGTGCATGGACGAGATCATAGGGTAGACACCCCTGAAGGACTTAGCCCAAATCCAACTGGTATTTTCATGGATGCCATCCAAGGCTCTACATAAATTGCAGGTTAGCATTACCCAAGAGGTACAGTCTCATGCACGCACAGACTTGGTCGAATTGCAGTAGGCAATAGAGAAGCGAGATGCACTGGAAATAATATGTGAGAAGGCTAATTTTGAGACCCAAGAGGACAGGGAGCACATGAATGGATTGGAGTAGAAAGTGGCAGGAACTTATGAAAATATTCCAAATACCCCGCAGAGGGACGTACTCACAGTAGTAGAGAAGATTGATCAGATTGCATAGGAAATCGATCAATATCAAAAGGAGATCGAGAATCTCCACGAGCATCTTACACCTACCACTCCACTAGAAGTAAGGGAGCAAAGGAAGCAAGAGTAAATAGAGAATATGTAGGAGATAGATCAACAGGTTCGCACAACAACTGGCATGTTCGAGGAGTCAACACAACTGTGGAAAAAGTCAGAAGAAGATCAACAAGTCTAGAAGTGGGACAAGGAAGAAGAAAGGATAAGCGTGGCTATCCAAGACCTCAAGCAGAGGCAGAAGACAATGTCCATCACAGAGCGCATCAAAGGGGCATAGGATATGAATAAACTACAGGTAGAACTCACCACTGCGCAAACACGAAAAAAGGAACATCAGGCTCAAATGGAACCGCCCCAAGAGCTAGTAGTAGAAGTCATCGCGCAGGCAGAGGAAGTTAAGATACTGATAGCATAGAACCACACAGAATGCGTCATATTGATTAATGACGAAATTTTCATTCAGATAGTGGACACGCTCAAGGAGAAAATCGTGCATGCACAAACACAAGAAGCAAAGCTCAAGGAGAAGTTCTAGGTGATCACCAGGGATATTGACAAATTGCACAAAGGGTAGGTGGCTCGGGAAGAGCCACATGTCAGTGTTGGGGGCCTATTGGAGGCAGGCCAAGGCGAAAATAAACGCGATTTTGGGAAAGAAAGCATGTACAAGGAAATCGACAACTGGAATGGAAATAAGAATGTGTGCATGCATTGAAGACCTAACGACGGTAGGGTTAGGGTTTTGGTAATGTATTGTAATGGTTGAAGAGCCAAAAACGTATAAATAGAGATACCTAGGTCTGATACAATAGGCTAGTCGTTATTATGGAGAGAATTGTTGTAGCAAGTTGATAGGTAATATTTTTCTATATGACCTACTTTTGTAAGTTGTTGAGCAAGAGAGGATGAAGCAGGGAATATCTTGAGGGTTAGATTGTAGGATGAGGGGCCCGATGCGATTTAGTCAGCCTCATATATATCTTACCCAGATGAGAAGAGTTGTAAGCACGTGGAATTTTAGTTAATAACTGCTATAATAAAAGAATGAAGAGACAAATATTTGTGGACGTAGCCCAGGAGGGGGTGAACAATGGTAACATTTGTTTTATGTGATTGAATGTATGTGTGTCTTTATTATATTTCAGTAGATATTGATTCGTTAAATGAATGAGTTGTTACATTTCCTGTTTAATCTTGAATAGCAAGTATATTACGTTAATAAGAAGTCTCAGTGCACATTTCTCAGATCTCCTGCTCAATCCTAGGCTGCAAACAAATGAGTCTTGTAGCCACCCATTAAGACTATCTTGGGTGAGACGACGTAGTGCACCTTGTGTGTTGTGTTTCCTTCTGGTTTACCAAGAGGGCTGATGGTTTTAGAGGCTTTGTTGGAAACACGAACATACATGAACCCTGGTTCAATAAACTAAAAACATGATATAAGGAAGAGAGGAAAACATCCAACAAACAACACTTAGTTAAGTGTTTAAAATCTCAGAGGAGAGAAAGCGCAAGGAGTGCGTAGAGGATACGTATTTAAGTCCCAAACCAAAGAGAGACATCACAAAGTGTGTGCAAAGGTCTGAGTATCTTGAGAGAGAATATGAGGAGAGAAGCGCAAGATGTGTGCAAGGGCTCGAGTCACTTAAAGTGACAAAGCTCAGGAAGAATAGAGAGTAAAATTCCTTGGAGAAATAATTTATTTTCATTTGGAGGTTGGGTGGATGAGATCCACTCAAGGGGGAATAATATCTCTCATAGCCGTAATATCTGAGAAAGGAGCACGACTGTTAACTTTCTAAGTCCTTTGGAATTCATCGCTCTGGAAAATTTGAAGTGTTGTTGCAAGTGTGAGAAAAAACCCTAAAGCTCCAAAGCCTAGAGAAGATCCTGACCATTGGCATCAGGTGTACGTGTCAGAAGATTGTGAGAATTTAGAGTTCTCTTCTCCAAAAGATATGTGGTGTAATTTGGTTTGGGTCAAAAATCCCCAAAGGCTGGAGTCCATCTTCACTGTCCATTGGCGAGGACGCGTGGACCATTGATCAAGACCCTTCGTGTGTTTGGAGTTTGGTACTCCGGAAGGTTATTGGTGAAAGATATGAAAATATATGAAGTCTTGGAGCCTAGAGTAAATCTATACCATACATCTATAAAGAAGCAGGAGCGTAGATCCCTAAGCTATCAATAAATTCAACATTTGGTGATTCAGGGGAAAGTGAATTCCAAGCTGTAAAAAACCCCAAAGCTCGAAGCCTGGAGTAAGCATATACCATCGATATGAGATAGACATCAATTGTCTGATCCACAAGTTTGGATTTCGTGTGTTCAGAGGCATTGCACATCGAAACCAGGAAAATTTTTGAAGCCTGAAACCCCAAAATTTCTAAGGATCATAGATCACGACGCGTAACGTAAGCCATTGATCCCCTTCTTTGTTCGGTTATTCGTGAATTCAACATTCGGGAGAATCATAGTGTATTGTGGTTATAACTCCCGAATCGTGAAGCTATGAAGTGTTGGAGTTCTTGTTGGTTAAAGAGTTTATCTTATGGTTTTGGCCTACGGTCACATGGATTTCTCCGCTGAATTGATAAGACCCTCGTGTATGCAAATTTACGTGCGGGGAAAAAGGGAAAAGGCCCATGGTAGAGAATTTGGAGGGTTCAATGAGGACCCGAGAGATAATTCATCTCCCTTGTGAGAATGATCCTTAGACCAGTAGGTCACGCGAGCCCCTAGGACTGGTGGGGATTTGCATCATTTTCTCAGTATGGATCTCACTCATGCTCATATTCCTATGGGGGATGTTACCTTTGAGATTTTGTATAGCCGACAAGTGGTTGATAAAATCGTAATGGATCCAAATCACCTTCATTATCATAGTGAGTGTGAGTTTGATGTGATTTGCTAGATCATCGAGTATGATCCATGGGATTTTCCTTTTGCACAGGAGGATTTCATAGATACACTACTCCCAAGGATGCATAAGTGTAAGGAGAATCTTGCAACGTTCCAAAGAAAAGAGCCAGGATGCATCATTATACTCAATAAAGATGAAGATAAGAAGGTTATTGAAAGAGAGGAGGTTATCAAGGACATGGTCAAGGCCCAACCACCAATACAACCTTACATAGAAGACATACCCTATGTGGATTTTGATGAAGGAGTCCTTGTACTCATGTAGGATAAAAGAAAGGGCAAGCCCAAGTATGACAAGATGAGTGAAGTTTTGTGGCTTAGCCATTACATCGTCAAGAACAATTCTGAGAAGGGAACATATTACCTATCTTCCATGGATGGGAGGAATATGCCATTACTAGTTGATGAGTCTCTCCTCTAACCATACATCAAAAGAACTTGACTTCTTTAGGGCCATGGGCCCCTGGTAAGTAGGTAGGTCATTTTCTTTCCCATGCATTTGCATTCGAGTGATCATGATAGCTTATTTTGATTTACTTAGTTTGCATGTCATACATCATTTACTTGTTGTTTTATTTGCATCTATGAATTATTCTATGATTCATTTACTTAGATCATTTTACATGTTAGTTTAGAAATTTTTGAAAAAATGCAAAATTTTATTTCTAATATTGGTTGTCAATTTTGAAGTTTTGGATTTTTTTTATCCTATGGACAAAGGGGTGAGAAATCCACCCTCGATATCCAACATTTTGTTTGTTTCAGTGTGTGTAGGCATAGGTCTTTCCAGGAGATGTTGTGGTTCTCATGCACTCTACAACGAGTACATGTACCCAAGTAGGATTCATATGTTACCCCCCATTTCTAGGGATAACTAAGGAGATGATGTCACGAGGCCCTCAGGTTGCAAACATGGAGTACCGATAGATGGATTGACTGACAGTGTTCACTCACACAAACGGAGTGCCACCTCACCACCATACTTCTTCATTAGTCATGATGGCATTCACCACACCATGTATATTTCTCCATGAGGTAACAAGTCAAGTGTCATGGTAAGTGTCACCTTAATACTTGAAGCATTTGAATATGTTGCATTAAATCTTCTATTGATTATGGAGCATCTGCTTGGAAATTATTATTTTTTCCATATTTAACCTTGGTGAGTGTCATGGTTCCCTAGTAAGTGGCCACCCTCAAGGAAAGGGTTGGTACTGGGGGATAACTCATTTGAGGAATACATACCTCTTGGCTGAAATTTCTACCCTACTTGGGAAAATTGATATCTCTCTCTCTTGTGTTATTGTATATTCTTGTTAGTTGTTTATTGGAAGAAATTCTAGCAATGTCTCTTGGATGATTTGTTCTTTCTATTGTGGTGGAATATTCTTGGTAGATGAGGGTTTTACTTGATATCTCTTGGAATTGGTAAGGAATGTTTTTCATATTGTTGTTGTTTCTTCTTAATTAAAGGTAAATTTGGTATAAAACCTTGGAGGATTATAAGGGCATACACCCTCCACCAAGATCTATCACTTTATCATTGAAAAATGTTATTTGCAAAGGTTGTTAGGAGGGGTAAAAGGGCTTACACCCTCCTAGATTTACCTTTCTAGGTTTTGTTTTCTCTAGGGAGTAAAATGGATTACACATATAGAGAATTAACAAACCCTATATCTCACACAAGGGACTCCATTAACCCAATTGATAAGGAACTAACCTACTTGCATTGGAGATATAAAATTATTGCATTGGTATACATAAAAAATTGAGATATTGCATTTGTTCAAATTGGAATCTATTTCACATTATATAAACTTTATTGTGCCCTAGGGGAATATTTCTTAGCCAAGTAATTCTCTTTTATGTTAAAAATTAATTATACATCCATTAGGGTTGCAAAAAACTCATCTAAACTCTTTCATTGATCACTATTCTACCATTGAAATTTTCTTGCAAGCTGCCATAATTAATCCACTTGTCATTGGCTATCTTTCGGGTGGATTGTTTATTGATTTTAGTGGTTAGAGTTTTCTTCTGTATAAATAATTTTCTACATCCATTTGGATGTCACAATAACTTGTTGATAACACCTCATAAACAACCCTAAAACCCCTCAAAATCTTGCTTTATTCATTGGAAGTTTAACTAGTAATTCTTAACTTAGTTTCCATAATCTTATACTTCATTTTGGTGGTTAAATTTGTAGCCATTGGTAATCATTTATTGCTGATTTATACACTTATATACTACTACAAATTGGGACAAAAAGGTTTATTTTTGAATCCCCATTGGCTAAAGTCTTGTTTTCTCGTCATTTGTCTTGTTCTAGGCAGGGCTAACATTGTTTTGAAAGTATACAACCCTTGGAAACCATTTACCCTTTCACAAGACCCTTCCTCAAGCCTTTATTCACCTTCAAGCTTGACCTATAGAGGATCCACTCATAATCATCTCAATTTCCATCTCAATCCCTCTAGGGTCACTGGGATTCCCCTCTTGTGGTGATTCCATCATCACTAAAGTGAGGGGAGTGTCTATCTAAGGTGACAGTGGGTAGGTACTCATCCATGGATTAGGTTGGGATTTGCAAAAACTACATATTGTTTGATAACATGGTCCATTTAATTTTTCCTAGAATAGAAAAATTTAATGGGATTTGTTGCAAAATAAATGGCGACACATTGGGATGAACCAATTATCTATCCTTAAGAAAAATCAAAGATTCATTAGGATATTAGAAGTGCAATTTTAAAGAAAATGTGGTTTGTACCATGGGTTCCACATCACTAATATTTTCTTTTGAAAGATATAAACAATCAATAACAACTTATAGGTATCTTTTTTAGCATTCTCTGCAAGCCAATATATGGGGTTAATTGATTTAAGATTATATTTGTCTATTATTTATTCAAGTATGAAATCACAAAGGGACCTTATGTAATTGATTGTATGACGATGTTTTTTCCTCATCTCTCTTTATAGCCATTGATTCACTTCCAACAAGTGTCGATACCCCCAATGAAGTTTCCTCAGTATCGTACAAGCATGGCCCCATTGTTAGCAAGCATTCATAGCCCTGGGGCGTTTACTTGTACTTACCATGCAATTAATAGTTCTTTCAAATTCCCCTTTTTTTATTTCATATTGTGTTCACCCTTATATATTTGTATATATTTATTGTGTATGCAAATAGGGTGTGAAGGAAGCAGGGTGATATGAGAGTTTCTTAGATATGTGAGAATTTCCAATACTTATTGTCCTTATGGGTCTACCTTATGGAGGCATAAGAATATTAGTGTGCAGTAAACGAAGCTTTCATAGAATATTAAAAAAACTCCTATAGGTTGATATCTTTTTTGCATGTAAGTCCTTAAGCTAATTGTGATAATACCACCATCAGAAGAAAAATACCACATTCCCATCCAAATTTTTTATGTTTTTCTCTAATGTGTAGTTTCAATAGTTTCTTCCAGGTTTATTAAATTTTTCCATCTAAGGGTTTCCATTGTTTACCCTTAACCCTTTAAAGTCTTACTCTACTAGAAAAATTGGGTAGCATGAATTCCCCTGTTCCAAGAGAGTTTAAAAAATTTCATAGAGGGATATTCCATCTGGCGATATATGATGTAGAAAAGACAGAATAGTCTAAATGAGTTGACAAAATAAGTTAGCAATCACATGAAGGAAAATAATAAAAAATGAAAAACGAAATGATTATGCAGATGCAATCCAAACAACAAGTTACAATTCTTCAAAGAAAATAACTTGCAAAAAAGAAAAGGAAAACTACTATGTACAAAAGTGAATCACCCTAGGTGATTATCAAAAATATTTCTTTAAGATCTAGCCATTGACAGGGAACTCTTCAATCTCCCCTTACAATTTTTTATGCTTAAACGTTCAATCTCTAATTCTCTCTTGAACTTGGCATGGGCCCAACCAAAGTTGTTGGAATTTAGTATGATCACCCTTAATCTCATTGGATTTGTCCCACTTCAAAACTAGGTCCCCAACCTAAAAATATTTGTTGTCAATTGATTTTTTAACAAACCAACATTTTACTATCTCATGATGTTGGTCGATATTTCTTTTCTCTATTTCTCTTTCTTCCTCTAATATGAGAAGAGTATCCAATCTACGTTGCATCACTGGAAAAATTTTGTGTTGGGAATATCAGGCAAGTTGTAAAGAAGGAAGAAAATATTGGTGAGTAAAACTGATTATAATTGAAATCAATACACCATCTTATTTTGGATTATATCATTGTTGAAATTGACACAACTACCTGATTCCCCTTTGTCATTTTCAATGTATCATCATTGAAATCAATACACCATGTTGTTTTTCATTGTGTCATGTTGAAATCAATGCAACTACTTGATTGATTTAAATCATTTTTATTGAATCGTCATTGAAATCAATGACCCAATTGTTTTGTGTTAGATCATTGTTGAAATCAATGCAACTCTTTTATGCCTACTCATTGTTGGAAATAGTGTTGTTGTTGATGCCAAAGGAGACAGGTCATTGATGTCAAAGTTAGACATGATTGTGATAATCATGGATGGCATTGATGTCATGATCAGGGGGAGATTGATTGTTGTCAATGATAGGGGGTGAGTGTTGGAAATAGTGTTATCATTGATTCCAAAGGAGACAAACTATTGGAAATAATATTGCACGGTGTTACTGTTGATTTGAGGAGTTACTGCATATCTAGTCTGTGTGAATGAAGGAAATAGGAACGAAAACACCCTGATAAAGAATAAATTGAGGAATAAGGTCCGATAGGGGGGACTACTAATATCAAAATGAAATGGACCAACCAAACTAGCCAGACAAAGGAAGTGTAAGGAAACAAATAAATAGAGGTTTTCCAAGTTGCAAAAATCAGATGAGCAATTAGAGTTGGAAGTTGAACGAAATGAAGACCCAGGAAGTAATGAGTCATGTAAGGGACTCAGAGCTAAAGCTTGACGGTGAAAAGAAAGATAAAACAGGCGTGTAGAAGTGATGATCTTGGCAGAGGAGGTCCTGGTTAATCAAACCAAAGTAAATGAATAAAATGTAATTATCCCACATTCATAAGGAATTTTGATTTTGAAAGGTTTGTAAATCAAAAGCACTTTAATGTAATTTGTATGTGAATGGAAGATCTATGAAACCCCACGTGAAGAGTTACCTTTTGGATGTGGGGCCCAACATACCAAATATTGGGATATCAGAGTGTTAGCACAATGGGTAAAGTTTGGGGGGGTCGATACCCTAGTGGACTGGTGATACGATATCAGACTATTGGATATCAAGAGAAAACATAGTATGCACAATACCAAAATTTGTCAAGGCCCAGGGGTCCGATACTTTGTGGGACAACTTTGATGCCATATCAACAACCATGCTTGAGCCACATGGTGGCCATATCATCCACTATGTAAGCATCCAGGACAATACAAAGAGCCATGCGAAAAACCACCTCGTCTGCCACATCATCTCGATGGTCGAAACATAGGGTGGCATGGTTCCCATACTAGATATTCGGAGATTGAAATAGAGTGCCTGGATTTAAAGTTTTGGTGGGGTGATATCCTAGTGGCCCAATTCCATGGTAGTGGGGTCCATGATATTGACATACCGGATATCAAAAGAATGAAGTGCATACACAGTGTTAAAGTCTCGCGGGGGATACCCAAGGGACTGATTCCCCAATGGGCCATATCGGATGTCAAGTTAGGTCCACATGGAGGTGATGTCAGCAACCACATACAATTCCACATGACAAAAATCATACAATTCCACATCATTCAGGACATCCATATGAATCCCACATGGATACCACATTAGCAGCCACATCACACCAATGTGTCAGATATCATAAGTTTGTTAACATTGTGAAGTGTTAAAGCCCGGGGGGCCAGGGGGGATGATATCCCAATGCCACAATGAGAATTATGTGTTGCATTGTAATTAAGCCACGTGTCACAAGAATATTTATCCACGTGAGTGTCGGTATATCATATATCAGAAGAATGAAAGTGCATGGTTAAAGGTCAAGGGTCCTATAGCCCAAGGGCCCAATATCCCGGTACCTTAGTGGTCCTAATATTCAAAGAACATGGTAACTAGATCAATGTATAAGGTTAATTTGAAGGATGATAGGACGATTGTTAGTGATGAATATTTGCAGTGTGTTCCACTTGCTATAAAAAAATATCGACGGTTGTTGAGTGTTGAAGGGTGTGTTGTGTGTTTCGATCATCAGTGGTCTCCATCAAACTATGAACATAACAAGATCAATAGTTGATATTTAATTAAGAAGACGATCGAATGACTACTGAGAATTGAGGTCGTGTTGCTTATTTTGGTGGGCAGAGAATAGATCGATGGTCACAATTTTATTCAAGGGACGATCTGATGGTAGTTATGCATTAATTCTTGTATAGAGGGACCAACGAGCAGATCACACACCAAACCAAAGGGGTTTTGAGATTGGTTTTGAAAGAATATCGCAACCCAATTTTGAGGAATATTCAAAGATATCTTGAGTTGACCCCATGGACATATTTTTGGGTTCTATGGAAAAATATATGAGAGTATGGAGTCTATAAACAACAATGCCCAAATCAATTTTGAGTGATGTGGATGAGCATGTGAGAGTAAGAGAGTTGAGGATCATAATTTTTTGAAAGGAAGAAAATGAAAGAAAGAAGCATGTAATTATCTAAGGGTAGTTGGGAGGTGCAAGGTCTAAGGAACTTATGAAATCATGCAGATTGTGAACTAGTAAAGAGTGTTGTAAGGACAGGGAAATAGATTTGTACAGGTGAAGGATTGAAGTAAAGAGACGATTTTGTATTGTTGATGTGTTAAGGATATTGGTGTCTCTAGTATGTTGGTTCCAACATCTTATTGAGTTGGTGCTCAACTGAGGATATTGGTGTCTGATGCAGGTTGGTGCCTGCAAACATTGTAGTTGCAGTTTGGTGCCTATAGGCATTTTCGATTTGGTGCTCATCCAAGGAGATTGGTGTCTCCTATAGGTTGGTGCATGCAAACATTTTTTTTTAGTCGGTTCTTAGGAGAGGATATTATTGTCTCATGTAGGTTGGTTCCTACAAGCATTGTAACAGTAGGTTGGTGCCTACATTATCTTATAAAGATAATCTTTTTGGTTTTCTCCCATTTGGGTTTCCATGTTAAATCTCTATGCACTGTGGATTGTAGGGTTGTATATATTTATCATTAACTTCTTATGGCTATTAAAGTAATAAATTGATAAATATTGAAAGAAAAGCAAAACAAATCCTATACAGATTCACCCCTCCCCCTTGTTGGTCACTATAATTGCTTAATTAATTTCAAACAACCAAGTGAAACATAAATTATCAACCCAGGGAAGCCTTTTGTTTCAAAGATAGCTGCGCACTATATATGCTCAATTCCAAAAGCACTTAGTGTTGT
>SNQJ01S0140529.1:17219-27434 GCA_010110895.2 Picea sitchensis | reverse complement strand
ATTTCAAAAGAATCATCATGAAAGTCAGATTATTGGAGATAAAAATGCAGGAGTGGAAACAAGAAGGAAACTTGCTTTTGACTCAGAACAAGAAAAGTTATCCATGATAGAACCTAAGTCATTCAAAGAATCTAAGAAAATTAAATATTGGATAGAAGCAACGAATGAATAACTAGACCAAATAGAGAAGAACCAAACTTGGGAACTAGTTCCAAGACCCAAGGACAAGAATGTGGTAGGTGTTGAAATATTGTAACTACAAAGAGTATTCTATTTATTATTGAGTCATTATTCATTAGATCAATCCCATTTTGTGTATTGATCATTTAGGACATTGTAATTGAACAAATCCCCTTTTGCGGATTGGTCAAACCCTAATTTTATTATGCAAATTAAGAAGTCGGCCCCCAAGCCTAATTAAAGTGGTTTTAACCACTAAGAAGACAAGTTGGCCATGCTCAGTGAAGAGACACCTTTCCAACACCTTCCAACTTGTATAAATAAAGGAATCCAACACCTGATTATCTCACTCACTCATTTTCTCATCAAGTGCGCAAGTTTGGTAGCTGCGGTTGGGAGAAGAAGGAAGAGAGAGGCACATTTCTTAGTGTTGGATATTCTCTAGTGTTCTGGTTTATTGTCTTGGCATTGTATTGGATATCTATATTAAGGAAGTTTTGTTTGGTTTTCTCCCCCATGAGGGTTTCCCAAGATAAATTTTGTGTATCTTGTGATTATGTTTATCTCAATGATCCTACCTATGATATTGTTATCTAGTAAATTGAAAAGAAACCAAATAATAGCTCAAAACTTAACATGGTATCAGAGATAAGCTGAAGAGAGCATCTTTAACTAGATAAAGAAAAATGTCATTGTTGTTGTACAAGAAAATTAGCTTTTTTGGAAGAGGAATATCAACCTAAAAACCATCTAGAAAATTTCACCCTAACCTAGGGAAATCTTTGGCACCTTAAGTGCACCTTTTCAGTGGTCAGATGTTCCGAAAAGTCAAACCCTAGTTTTGAATGGTACCAAAAAACCAAAAAACCAGGAAACCAGAACCAGTACCAGAAGTGCCAGTCTAGGTTTCTGCAGGTCAAGTTTCAAGGGGGGAAACTTAATTTTTGAAATCTAACAACTCCAGCAAACTCGCCTCAACCCAGTGCATCTAGTCCCTGGATCAGAATTTCAAAATTTGAAGTTTGAAAAATTAGGGTTTCCTCATAAAACCCTAAGTTGCAGTTGTAGTTGCAGTTGCAGAATCAGTTACAGTATCAATTGCAGTTATAGTATCAGTTGAAGTATCATTTTCATTACCAGTTGTAGTCACCCTTGAAGTTTTAAAAAGGGTTCGTAATTATTACCATTGCTACCAGATGGTACCACTACCTGCAAATGCTATCATAGGTATGTACTCACATATCCTTAAACTGTTAATATTTAAAGGGTGTTTGTAGGAGAAGGGTTCTCTTACCATAGATCCAGAAGGATCACAAGATACAACACATTCAAAGTAATAATGCAACCCAGGTTTTATTATTTTGATATGCATCTATTTGTTATGACATTATTTTGATCTAGGTTGCATGTTGAAGCCATGACCATCATACTAACCTTTGGTCAAAAATTAAAGTCAATGCATTAGATGGATTAAATTTTAGATCATAGAGTTTATTCTCTAACCTAGATTTCTTTCAATATAGCATATTGTCTTAGTACAGAAGATAGGTTGAAGAAAGAACCATTCATCTTGAGTGAAGGAGACATGAAAGAAAACAAACACACTCATTCTCTAAGACAAGACTCTAGGTTCCAGGTTTGATTAATTAAGTTGATAAGATTCAAAGTTGCACATGACAAGTTGATAACTACCCCTTTACAAGTAAACACTATAGTTGAGGTAGTAATCTTTGAAAAATATTATACTTGGTAGCATGTGATCATATTGAGATAAATTCTTAATGTAATCATTTACCAGATACAACTAACATCTCCTCTAGGAGAAACTTATTGTTTTGGTCCCAGGTTACCATGGAGGAATGTTTGATCACAACACTAGAAGAGTGTTGATCTCATTTCGTATTGTCTTTCTTCCTTTTGATCTTTGTTTCAGGAAGGTCACAGGTGATAGCTCTAAAGGATCCATTGTGATGATTATCCGTGCTATTGTTTTATTACTATTATTAAAAGAGTATTATTCTTTCATGTTGTTTTGTTGACCTTGATTCAGGTCACAGGTGATAACCCTAAGGAAACTATAGTGAATGTTACAGAAGGAAAAAAATTAGATGAGACATGAAGCAGACTACCCAAGTCATGAACATGACCATATACATCCATGTACCAAAGAAGATGAATAATAAGCTATTTTTAAGATCCAAAGTATTTCATATAAATATTGATTGTAAGGAGCAGAAGGATCCAAAGATGACCAAAAATTAGAACAAGAACTCACAGAAGACTTGGTCAAAGGATAATGAAGCCACCTTGACAAGAAGCAAATTTCACTTGAAGTCTAACACAGATTTTCATATTTAGACTTGGTATTCAACACCAAGTATACCCTGTAAGAGATGATGAAGTCCTTGTAGACTCAGAAGAAATAAAGAGTAATATTGATCTTAGAAAGGATCAGATGAAGAGATAAATTCCAAGACTGGGAGACAGATTTCGTGAGAATACTATATTGTAGGTTCAGAAACTTCTAGGATACATGAAATATGTTGGGAAGATTCCCTTGTTTCAGTGACAAAGAAGGAATCCAATCAGAAAGAATAGGATATGGATTTTTCCATGAGACTAGAAGAGAAATCAGTATTGACTTCCAAGATTGATCTAACCGATAAAGCATGTTGCAGATGTACAAAGCCGAATGTGTGTCCAGAGGATTCTTCCAGCAAGAGGGAGAAGACTATGACGAGACACTTACTCCAGTAATTGAAGAAATAGTTACAATATTCATGAAGACAACCAGAACAACCATGATTTGTATATAGTGAGATATGCATGGGGAGAAATCCCCATATTTAAAATTGAGTGGAAGTTGGTGAAGTACATTAGTTGGGTCATGGACACATGACTACAATAAAATATAGAGTTACCTCCATGAAAGAAGAAAAGATACCTTCAGTATCAGTTATTGAGACACTCTCAGTTTCAGATGAATTTGTTGTTGTGATGAAGTAAGAGGAGTGACTTTCATATTTCAGCAGTCACAGTGAGAATGGAGAAGCCATTCTCAACTTCAGAGAAACTGCAAGTGTAGAGTCCCATGGATTTTTCCATGAGACTAGAAGAGAAGTCAATATTGACTTCCAATATTGATCTAACCGATAAATCATGTTGCAGATGTACAAATCTTGATGTGTGTCCAGAGGATTCTTCCAGCAAGAGGGAGAAGACTATGATGAGACACTTACTCTAGTAATTGAAGAAATAGTTACAATATTCATGAAGACAACCAGAACAACCATGATTCATATATAGTGTGAGATGCATGGGGAGAAATTCCCATATCTAAAATTGAGTGGCAGTTTCTGAAGTACATTAGTTGGGTCATGGTGACATGACTACAATAAAATATAGAGTTACCTCCATGAAAGAATAAAAACTACCTTCAGTATCAGTTATTGAGACACTCTTAGTTTCAGATGAATTTGTTGTCATGATGAAGTAAGAGGATTTACTTTCATATTTCAATAGTCATGGTGAGAATGGATAAGCCATTCTCAACTTCATAGAAATTGGAAGTGTAGAGTCCCACTTCCAGAGGAACAGTTGCAAAGAGAGTAGAGGACATACTCCCAAATAGTGAGACAGATAGTGCTTTGCAGAAATGACATAAAGCTAGCACATGATTGTGCACATTAAGTTGAAGTTGAAGAAAGTGTACCAAGATGGTACAATATGATTTGAAGATTGAATATAGAAAGACTCATGTCTTTCGGTTGAAGGACGCTATGTACATGTTGAAGTAAGCTCCTAGAGATTGGTATGGAAGAATTGATAGTTTCCTAACGAGCTTGGGATTTACCAAGAGTAAAATTGATTCTAACCTTTACTTCAAGGTTATGAATGATGAACCAGTTATATTGTTGCTACTATATGTATATGATGTATTCTTGACAACATGAAGAGTATCTTATCACATATTTTTGAAGAAGCTCACTACAGATTTTGATGAAAGACCAAATGCATTATTTCTTAGGTCTTGAAGTTTGATAGAGACTAGAGAAGATATTCCTTAACCAAGGAAAGTATGCAGTTGAAATAATGAAGAGGTTTGACATGTTGAAATGTAAATCCATGAACACACCCATGGAAACGAAGTTAAATCTTCTGGTAGATACCTCGTCAGAATTGGTTGATGCTACTCTGTACAGACAGATTATTGGTTCGTTGATGTATATAATGAATAACAAAATGTATATATGTTTTTTTGTGAACAAATTTTGAGTTGGTATCTGGTAGATCCCAGACGTGTTCACCTTGTACCTGCAAAACATGTGATGAGATAACTTAAGGGTATGTTTGATTTTGGTCTCTGTTATACTAGAGATCATGAATCCATATTGTATGGATATATTGATTTCGATTGAGATGGAAGTGTTTCTGATAGAAAGAGAACTTGAGTTGGAAGTGTTTCTTCCTACTCATCCATGATCTCATGGAAAAGTAGGAAGCAATTAAGTATTTCTCTCAACATGGAAAAATATTAATACATTGATGCATGTTCTGCTAGTTGTGAAGCCATATGGCTTCAGATGTTGTTGATAGATCTATTTGATATGGAGATGAAAGCCATTCTAATCCTATGTGATAACCAGAGTTGTATAAAAATGATGTGTTCCATGATGAGTCGAAGAACATAGAGATCCAGTATAACTTCATTCATGATATGATGCAGAGAGGAGCTATAAAACTCCAATATGTTGGAACAGATGAATAGGTTGAAGATGTGTTGACCAAGCCTCTATCTCGTGTAAAGTTTGAAAACTTCTGATACCAGATTGGTATAGTCCGAAAGGACCTCCCTCAAAAGGGGGAGTAGTGTTGATGATACTATGGTATCCTGACCAATATCAGGTAGCTCAGTTAGGATTTTATATCCCAGGGGACAAATCATTCCTAGAAAAATCCTGAAGGTCCATAAGGATGGGCTGTCAGAGTACTTATGCATGTATATGCTACATTTGGTCAGTAGTGGTAGCTCTCTTAGGATTTTATGTCCTAGGGAATCTTTTGATTACTGGGCAGATCCTTTCAATTTGTTAGAGTACCACAAGATGTTGATGCCATCCTTGTGTTGAAGATTTCCATCTTCATGTTGATGTTATTGTGATTCCAGTCTTGTGCTAAATATTTCCAGCTTCGTGTTGATGTTGTTGTGATGCCAGCCTTTTGTTGAATATTTCCAGCTTTGTGCTGATGTTGTTGACATGTCAGCTTTGTGTTGATGTCGTTGAGATGTCAGATTCATGGTGAATATTTCCATCCTACTACTGATTTTGATGATGCTCCATCCTTCATGTTATGATGTTGTATCAGCCTTTTGGTTTTATTGATTATGATAATGTATTAGTGTTGTACTAATCCATGTTGATGCAGATGATGATGATGCCAATCCATCTCCTTGATGTGGATGATGATATTGATGATGAGAAAAAATTCTGATGATTTATAGATATGTCGGTCAATGTTCCATATGTTGCTGATGTTGTTGCCCTCTTTCTCTCCTGATGATGTTGTAGAATACCCTTCTTGTTAAGGGGGAGTGTTGAAATATTGTAAATGCAAAGAGTATTCTATTTATTATTGATTCATTATTCATTATATCAATCCCCTTTGTGGATTGATCATGTCGAACATTGTAATTGACCAAATCCCCTTTTACAGATTGGTCAAACCCTAATTGTATTATGCAAATTAAGAAGTCATCCCCCAGGCCTAATTAAAGTGGTTTTAACCACTAAGAAGACAAGTCGGCCCTTCTCAGTGAAGAGACACCTTTCCAGCACCTGCTAGCTTGTATAAATAAAGGAAGTGAGCACCTCATTATCTCACTCACTCATTCACTCATCAAGTGCGTAAGTTTGGTAGCTGTAGTTGGGAGAAGAAGGAAGAGAGAGACACATTTCTCAGTGTTGGATATTCTCTAGTGTTTTGGTTTATTGTCTTGGCATTTTATTGGCTATCTATATTAAGGAATTTTTGCTGGGTTTTCTCCCCCATGAGGGTTTCCTAGAATAAATGTTTTCTATCTTGTGATTTTTTTTCTCTTAGTAATCCTACCTATGTTATTGCAATATAGTAAATTGAAAAGAAACCTAATAATAGCTCAAAAATTAATAGAAGGAACCAAGTGGATATTCAAAAAAAACTAAATTAAAATGGGGAGATTATAAATAAACAATCCACATTATTTTTCAAAGGATATTCCCAAGTAGAAGGTATTTATTTTGAAGATATTTTCTCTCTAGTAGCAAGACTTGAGGCCATCAAAATGTTCCTGGCATTTTCATACTTCAGAAATTTCAAAATCTATCAGATGGATGTCAAGTCAACATTCCTTAATGGAACACTAGAAGAAGAAGTCTATATTGAGAAACCATAAGGATTCATGTTAACATAAAATCAAGACTATGTGTGCAAGCTAAAAAAAAACATGTACGCTCTTAAACAAGCCCCTAGAGCATGGTTCTCAAGGCTTGATCAATACCTACAAAAACAAGGATATAAGAGAGGGACTACTGACAACAACTTGTACATCAAAATTGAGGATCAATACATGATTGTTGTGGTGGTATATGTAGATCACATTATATTTGGAAGTAATATTACTACACTAAGAAGAAAGGTTGCAACCAAAATGCAAGAAGAATTTGAAATGTCTATGTTGGGAGAACTGTCCTTCTTATTAGGTTTACAAGTAAATCGAATAGAAAATGGAATATGAATTTCCCAAGACAAATATATCAAGGAAATGCTAAATAAATTCCAAATTGAAGACAGTAAACCTATGAGTACTCCCATGGTCACTGGATGTAAACTAAGCCTAGAACATGACTCACCAAAATTGGACCAAACGATGTACAAATCAATGGTTGGAAGTTTGCTCTATTCAACAACAACAAGACCTAAAATCATGTAGGTTGTAGGACTCGTGGTGAGATTTCAATATGGACCTAAAGAAACTCACTTAAAATAAGTAAAGAGAATATTCAAATATCTTAAAGGCACCCTAGAACTTGGATTATGGTATCCAAAAGATAAATACTTCAATCTAACTGCATACACTGATGCAGATTGGGCCGGTAGTATAGATGATAGGAAAAGAACCACTGGAGGAGCATTTTTCTTAGAAAAAATATGGTACCATGGTTAAGAAAGAAACGAACATCAACATCACTTTATACAGCAGATGTAGAATACATTGTTGTTGCATCATGTTGCACACAAATAAGATATGATAATCCCATTACTATTAATTGTGATAACATTAGTGCCATAAGCATCTCTAAAAATCTAGTAATTCATTATAAAACCAAACACATCCCAATTACATACCATTTTCTAAGAGATCAGGTTACCCAAAAAAGTGGTTAAAATAGTGTATGTAGACACCAAAGAAAAGATTGCAGACATATTCACAAAACCCTTGCCCATGAGTACTTTTGAAAATATTCAACAAAAATTGGAAGTAATTCAAAAACCTCATTAAAAACCATAAAAATCATATCAGAGTAAAAGGGGACCATGTTCATGGGGAGCGAAGAGAGATCTAGTCTTCCATTGCTATCAAAGGGGGAGGAAATTGATAAGAGCAGAAATTTCAAAAAGAAAAAGGTTGTCATCAATGCCAAAGGATGAGAATGTTGGATACAGTGGTACAACATTGTCATTGATGTCAAACAGGGTGCAAAATAACATTAATCAAAGCTCAGAAGGGAAGGCGCATTGCATAAATGCTATCAGGATTGAAATCCCCATAGTAAAACTCCAAAAGAAGTTGGGAGGAAATATGTTTGTTGATGAAGTTTTCAGGACATTCCAGGACCATGAGATCGAGATGAAGCCATAAGATGGGAGAAATTAAATCCCAACCATCATATCGGGATAAATAATCCTCAACTGTCAGATCACAGTAAAGGGTAGGAGATGATCAACTCTGGAGAAAAGGAGTCAAGAACATGTACGTTTACACAAAGGCGGAAGCCTCGAAGTCACAAACTCCCATCGACTGTCGGATCAGGAAATCCCCTCAATCATTGATCTATTCATAGCATGCCAAGAAAGGAGATGATTAACTCTGGCACTGACCACTCCGGTGGAAAGGATTCTAGAATAGGTAAAATTACTCGAAGGTCGGAGCCCCGAATTCCCTAAGCGAATGAGGGCCATAAGATCTAGACAATGCATGGTGACCATTGGATAAGGAGAGGCAGGTCCAATTGTGGTCAACTTTGGTGCTCAACACTTTGGAAAAAAATAGTTTAAAACATGTAAGTTCACCTGAAGGTCGGAACTCCAAAGTCATGGAGTAAGACACGTGGCACACACATTAAGATCCCACGTCATCATAGTCCACATCAACAAGACCAAATTGGTAAAGACACGTGGCACAATTAGATGGTGATAAGTTTCAAGGTCCAGTTGGAATTTTAGGTATACATAAGTCACAAATATAAGTGACACATGGCAGGAACTCAGCCACTTCCACATCAGTAGTGACATCAAAAATCTACGTCATCGAAGAGTATGTTCTTTGGGGAAAACCAGTGTCTCCTACCAGCAACTACCCGAAGCGCCGAAGGCTGAGGTCATGAATTAACACTGGTCGTTGATTTACGATTCTTAGGAATCTTTCTCGACAGTTGGATTAATCCAGTAGAATAGGGTAAGTGTGGACCTTTGACTGATAACAAGTGGTCACCACCATTCCATGACCTATTCGATAGGTAAAATATTTGAAGGGATTGAACTACTTCATAGCTCGATTAGCTCGAAGTCCTAGAGTCACGAATAGTCGAATACCTGATGAGCGAGAGCTCCTTTGTGCCTAAGCGCATGGTTCTAGCTCTCGGATATGTGAGGGGTATTAATCAGGGAAGTGTTGATATGCAATCCAATGGAATTTTCTCTGGAGGAGTTGGAAGATTGCAAAAGATGGAGTCTCAAAACTCTGAAATCCCGAAGAGCACGAGAAATATCCACTCAACTGTAGATTTATTCATGGTCGTCGATTTTTTTGAAACCTATGGACAAGCCAGGATCGTCCATCTAACGGAATATTGAATATCAATCATTCGATATAATTTGATGAAATGTACTCCAAGAGGATTGAATTACTGCAAAGGTTGGAAGTCTCGAAGGATGAAGTTCCGAAGTAAAAGATAGTCGTCCATTTCAACGTCCAAATTAAAATGTGACCATTTATCTTGATAAATGATTAAGAACATGTTTTTATTAGCGCCTAGCCACCGCCTGTGGTCATATGGAATATAGGTCCTAAAGTATTTATGTGCAAAATTTAAACACATAGAGTAAGAATTTTATCTCAGTCTATAAGGAGCGTTGAACCAGATAGGACCTGGACTTTTTCCTGATTTATCTTAAGTAATCCAATACATGTAATGCATTATAGAGCTAATCAAAAAGATTAGATTAGATCAAATTAAATTTAGAATGAAATAAAGAGGCACAAAATCGAGTTAAAGGAATCAATCCATACCTGTTATCGATTTATGGAATTCCCTCTCATTAAATTTAAAATATTTCATGATAATTTATGAAACAATAAAGGAAAGAAAAAATTTATTATTGTTAATTTAAATGAAGAGGTACGATGGTCCAAACAAAGGGACACAATTCTTCATAGATCACCAGTTGGAAGAGTATATAAACCATAAAGAATGGTGAGAAGAAAGTGTCTATGTAGTCCATATCAGAAGATCAAAACAGAAGGAGAGTCCAAGAAGAAGAATTGATTATTCTTATGAAGTGAGGGTGAAAGGGAGGAGCATGGAAGGATTCATATCCTTTACTAAGTAAAATGTGAATTAAGGGAGTTGGTGCTTCCTAGGGTTGGTGCCTTGAAGAAGGGTATTTGTGTCTCCTATAGTTGGTTCTCTAAAAAGGATTGGTGTCCTTCACTATTCTTTATAAAACCTTGTGATTCATGTTAATTATATTTATATAATTGATTTTACTTACAAG
>SNQJ01S0140529.1:0-10086 GCA_010110895.2 Picea sitchensis | reverse complement strand
AGGTGATTGGAGCTAAGTGCCAAATTCAAACCAACCTTCCAGAGTTAGCTGAAGAAGGATCCATTTGGCTACAGCCAGAAGCATTTTTGGACCAGCATGAGCATTGCCTACATCAGAGAACCATCAGGGAACCATCAGGGAAGTGCTAGTCCAGTGGAAAGATACAACTCCAGCAAACGCCACTTGGGAACCAGCTACCATTCTGCAGCAATTTCCTCATCTCAAGCCTTGAGGACAAGGTTTTTTTTAAGGGGGTGGACATGTTAGGGTCCTAACCCACACATAGGTAGAACAATATATTCGGATGTAATAAAGGTCAATATTAATAAGGCCTTTCAATCAAATAGAATAAGGCGGATGTAAGAAGACCTAATAGAAGCTTCCGCTTCTAGAAGGATCTTCCTCTAGATGCTTCTTTTTAGTATAAACAAAAGTTGAGGGTATGAGAACCGTAACTTGGATATTATTGTAACAGAGCTCTTCTCAACTGGAGGTTTCCCCCTCGAAGAGGCCCGTGAACATTGCTTTCATATTCAAAGTGTTATTTATGTTAGTATTATCATATCATTCCAATGTTATTGTGGTGAATGTTCTGGTTATATTGCTATTATTCTTCCATTACTTGCATTTTATTTATGTTATGCATACATTTATATATGGTATATTACAATACTCTGGTGGTCCAGTTCCTCGATGATCTGATATCAGAGTATCAGATATTGGGAGAAAATAGAGTATGCATAGTACCACAATTTTCGGGGGCTTGGGGACTCGATACTTAGTGGGTCAATACCCGGTGGACCAGCTCTGATGCCACATCAATACCCACACCCGATCCATGTGGTGGCCATATCATATGCCATGTAAGAAGCAAATAAAATACAGAGAGCCATGTGGAATCCACCTCATCTACCACGTCGGCATGGTGATCGGAACATAGAGCGGCATGGTTCCAATACCAGATATCGGGAGATTGAAATAGAGTGCATGGAGTTAAATTACTTGATTGCTCTAAATCATTTTTCACTATATCATCATTGAAATCAATACACCCTATTGTTTTGCATTATATCATTGCTAAAATCAATGCAAGTACTTGTTTTGTGTTATTTCATTGTATTACCATTGAAATATATGCATCTTAACTTGATTGTAGCCTTAAATATGAACATATGTACATGACATATTGGAAATTAAAGAAGTGTATTAATGCATTATTTCATTTTTGGTGTGTGGGATCATGATGAGATCACTATAATTCTAGACACGACTTTCACTATCATTATTCTCTAAGATTTATTGTGTTGCAAAGTATCCATATTGCTCGAACTTTTTTTTTTTGAAATTATCCATATTCTTGAGCATAATGTTTCTACATGTAGTTTCATTTCCCTTTGGTATTATCATCATATGTCATAATTTTTTTATAAATTTCATAGTTCTTAGATATAGATTGTTATATGTACATTATAATTTGGAATATGGTGTATTGTCTTGTAATATATATATATATATAGTCCATTTTGTTTGTGTTGGCACAGGGGTAGACCCAAGTTTCAACGCTTCAACAATGCACCAACAAAACCCTAACTACAGGCCCTTTTAGAAACACCTACGAAGTAGATGAAGTATCACCTGAGGTAAAGGCAGGGGGGGTTGCAGGACTCAGGTATCTGCAACCTAGCTGGGACACAGATCTGTGATCACAATACTTAACAGAGCACTTAGCCAATAAAATCCATTAGTCTTTAACCCTTTTACTCACATCGTAGGTTAAAACCCTAATTACATATCAACACAGTGACAACCAAGATCCAAGCATATCTAATCATTCGACATGTAGCATTAAAGTAGATATAACATTCATTCACATCATAAATCACTAAGCATCAACTAGATCTATCATACATCTAGATTAAGAAATTAAGTACATAAACATCATGAACACCATAGCACAAAGCACATCAACACAGGATATACGTGGTTCACCCCAGTGAGGGGCTACGTCCACCAACTCTTCTTCTTCTTCTTTATTAGCTTCTTCCAATCTTCTTACATGCACAGAGCCACAAGACAACTCCACATAGGACAGGAGATCTGCATGCACATCGCCAGATCCTCCTTCCACGAGTTAGGTCCAAGCACATAACCTTACACATTCTATGCACAAAGCACTACAAATCATTTTCACTTAGCTCTGCAAGTCTCAACATACAGTGTGCACAAAGCATTCACAACTAATTTCACTTAACACTCTGGCTTACATATCTTGCCAAAAGCCCACTTAGATCTCCAAAACTTGACTCTTACTTACATCGTCTAGCTACTTATTTATACATTAAAAAAGGGGCCCCAACATGGGTACAACCCATGGGCTGACAATCCATACCCAGTACATAAACCCTAAACCCTAAAATCTCGTAGAAGGGGGAAAGATCCCGTGATATTCACATCACCTAGGAACTTCATCTTTGACCAGCCTATTGAAGTCCCAAAAATGGTCAAACACGACCAAGGTTCTCCAAAACTTAGTCGAGGGCAAACAGGCCCCCAACACTCATCTGTGACTCGTCCTGAGTCACTATGCTCTGGGAAATTCTGCTTCGAAGGCCTCAAGCTTGGCTTGACCTTCCTCGAATTGCTTCTTCACCAGAGCCTCCTGGTCAGTGAACTCCTGAATGACTTTCTCGGTGACAAGCCCTTCTAAGCGTTGTTCCACCGTGGTGATCACTTGTTCCATTTGTGCACCTTGTCCCTCGATCTCTTCAAAAAGTGTGCAGGCTTCATATTGCACCGGATGGAGTCTCTGGGTCACTTCCATGACTCTACTATGGATTGCATTGACCTATTGTTGAACTGTGTGCACCTCCTATGACCTTTTCATCTTTTCTACCATTGAAATATGCTTCAACTATGCTTGCACTGTCGATGCTTGTTGCTTCGCATCCTGGAGCTTTGCCTCCAATATCCTCAGCTCTAGGTATTTCGCAAGGCGCTCATAGTTCTAAGCACTTCGGTTACTGATATGCTTACATTCCAAGGCCAATTCCTTGATTCTTTATACTGTGACCTTGGCATTTTCTTCTCTCTAATCCTGCACTTCCTACGAAATGCTCGACACTGCTTGTAGTTCCAGTTCTGCTACCATTGCTTGAAGTTGTTGAATGGATTCATCGATTTTCCCCACTTGGATATCAGTTGTTTCTTATTCCATTTGGGCCAAGCCCTACACAGAGCGAAGTTATCTAGCCACTGCCTCCTTGAATGCAGTCTTCTCTGAGAGAAGCTAGCCTTTTTCTCTTTGGATGTACTCTCTGTCCTCCTCAAACTTTGTGCTCAGGTCATATTTTTCTTGATGCGCAACCCAAAGTTGCTCTAAGCCTTCCTCCTTTTCTTGCTTCAAGGACTTTGTGTCCTATTCTTTTTCTTCCTGTACTTGTCGAAGGCGAGCCTCTGTCGCATCTGCTAATCTGTGTATTTTGGCAGGCTCATCTCCCACTTCTATACCTTCTGATGACGATGGGGTTGTAGACACTGCGCGGCTTGTTGTACCCCTTTCAGCTACACCTCGATCCTGTCATACATTGTTTCCTACTTTTCGTCATTCCATTGAAAAATATCCTCTGAATTGTCTACTACAGCTGTGATGATGAGGTCAATATCATCCACTATGAGCACGGTCTATAATTGGGGCTTATTGGCTCGTGACTTCTTCCGTGCTGAATGTTTCTTCGGAGAAACCTTTATTTTCTTTGATGTATCGGCTTCCATAAAGGGATCCTTAGGCGGTGTCACTTTGCCCTTTTTCCTTCTTGTCTTCTTCCCCTTCCTCTTCCTGGTTTACTTCATCACCTCCTCCTCCTCCAGGTGAGTCAGCTGCAGTTTTCTCCGATGCATTGTTTATTTCCTGCACTTCTTCCTTCTTCTTCATCTTCCTGGTGCTACTCGGTCCATCATATTCTTCTCGGGTGACCACAGGGATTCCGATGAGTTCGGGGTAGGAGAGCTCTATCTGTTTGATTGGTACTAGGAATTATGCAAGTCATTCCTTGGTTATTTCCTCCATATCTTCGTCGGTCAGTTTGCAATAGGACTGCAACTCTTCCTTGTTTTCGTCTCATGTGTAATGATATATATGAAGTTCCTATCTGTGCGGAACTTTGCAAGTGGCCTGAACCTATGGAGTGTATTCGGCGTCATGTGAGGGAAGGATTCAATGGCCCTATTTAGATGCAAGTAATAGGTGTGGAACACCGCATTTGACTGCCATTTCTTTGCCATGTCGCTCGAATACCACAGGGTATTGAACCTCGCGACCAGTGGTTCGGACGACTCAGCGTTAGGAAAGGTCGCTCCCTCTGGAATCTCCCAAGCGATAAAGGCAACGAGAATAAACAACCAGCTAAAGTGAAACTCGTAGTCCTGGTCCTGTGCTTCATGACAATCCTACTCCAACGGGTTGATGAGGTAGCCTACCTAGCTCATCTACATCCCTTCAACTCACTTTCCTGCGAGATCGATGATGAACCCCATGACTTGAGTTGGTCTGTTCTTCGTGACAAGCTTACCAACAATCAACTGGAAATCTAGGTGCATTGCACCATCTTGTATGGAGGCTACCTTGTAGCCCTGCTTCCCCTTCTCCACATCGTCGTAGGTGTCTTTTATTCGCTGTGCCATGGAATGATCTGCAGCCTTCCCTGGGTAGAATTTATGAGGGTCTGGTCCCTGCATGCTTAATCCAGTGATCATCTGGATTAGAATCGGATCCATAGTCACATGCATGTCTATCCATATATAACCTCCATGGTATCACGATAGGAGGAGTTTCACGCACGCATTAACCTCCTAATGTTTTTCGAAGTGGGGTAGCTTCATGACTTTGAGGATGGTGGATCTCATGATCTCCTTAGTCCATGGCTGGGGGACTATCTTCAGCTTCTTACTCGCTATCTTTGTCAACTACTTATTTGTATCTTTCTACCCTTCAAGATTGATCTGCTAATCATTACCATTTCAAATCATCATTTGCTTTCAAATCCCTCAAAATCAGGGCTAGCTTATAAACGTTCCTCATATTTCACCTCTGTCTTCGTCGAGCCATAACCTTCCCCCATCTGGGCTATGTGGTCTTCCCCAAGCCCAATTTTTCATTTGCAGGTGTACAAGAGCAGTTTACCAGATGAGGAGAGGAGAAAATGCTCTCAAGAAAGAGATAAATGACACACACTACCTAGAGTCGCATCCAGAAGTATGTCATCTATTCAAAGATGCATGGTGTTACGGGTTTTGTGAAAAGTTGCAAAGCTCTCACCAACAGGTAGTAGAGGCTTTTTCTCTTACTTTCTATGGGAGAAAAGTTGTCATTGGCCAGGATGAATTCATAGTAGATGAAGCTCTCATAGCGAAGGTGACGGAACTGCCCAGAACTGGAGAGAGATGGTTTAAGACTATAATCACCAGGGATGTGGAGTTTAGGTCCTATCTCAAACCAGAGCATAAAATTTTAATTTGGAAGAAAGACATTCCCATGTATTTTCTTGAGGATAAATGGCAGAACTTGTTAAAAGCCATCCTTGTTTATATAACCTGTGAAGGTAGATACTGTAGGGTAATGATCTATCATTTCAAATTGATGAACCACTTCACTGGAAGGACTCCTTTGAACTTGCCTTATTACCTCTATAGGAGCTTGAAGAAAATGGCCTACCAAGTTCAAGCAAAACCAAGTAAAGTTAAGGGTAGGTTTTTTCATCATGGCCTAATCACACTCATGGTTTGTGAGTTGTTTAAGAGAAGGAACAGAAAATGGGATCATTTCCTCTTTTGGAATGAATTTGAGACAGACTTTCAGCCAAGAGATAAGGAGAAGCCTTCTTCAAAGAAGTATTCTACTCCTAGAAGTGGAAAGAGGAAGAGGAGATCCATCTCTCCAGTTGCAGTTGATCATCTCTCTCTATCTTCTAAGCCTGGGAAAGCTAAGAAAAAATTGGATTTCAGTCATGATACAAGGAAAGCAGAATCTCCGCCAAGAAATAAAAACATCCTAAATCTCCCCTACGTAGACTCCGAGGATGAAGAAGATCATGTTGAAACAGAGTATGAGGAAGCTATTGTAGAGAAAGGTCTTCTAGAAGCAGTTCCAGCAGGAGAGTCGATGACAGAGCATGAAGACTTGCTTTCACAAGTACCTAAGGGAGATCAAGATCAACAAGTTGTTGAAGCATCAACCAACAAACCAAAGAAGTCTTCATCACAAAAGATAAATCAACTTCTCAGGAAAGTAAATGAGATCGGAATTCTAGAAAGGGAAATCAAGAGAAGGAATACAAATCTAGTAGAAAGAAATGTTGAATTGTATGATTATTTTCATATACTTGCTAAGATGTATGTCAAGCTGGAGAAGAAAAATAGAAAAATAATTCAAGTAAACCAGAAGGCATATAAGGCTACTAGGTGTTCAAAGATTAAACTCATTCTTAAAAATCCAAAGCCTATAGTTCACTCAGGCCTAGAGAACCTAGCAGCATCCTCAGAGAACCTTGCTCAGACTACAAAGACTCTAGAGGAGCAGCCCTGAAGTTCTTAAAGAACAGAAGTAACACATTTTTACAATTTTGTGAACTGTTTTTAATCTCAGGTTTCAGTGGCTTAGGTGGACATTTCATTGTTCATTAGCCACCGAAAGAAGAACTTTCGGTGGCATACAGTCTCAGATTTTAACTCTTCTAGCCACCGAAAGGTACAGACAAGGAAGAGAGGTTGTATTTTCACCCAGATCCAATTTTTTCTTAATCATATGCCTCGAGGATGATTACAAAAGATGGATGATAATTAAACACATCAGATTTAAGGTTTTGTTTTTCTTTTTGAGGTGTTTAACAAGGTGGCAATGTGGAATTAGCTACCTATTTTCTCGGTACAGAAAGAGTTTTTACCAGAAATAACATATTCGACTTATCTTATCTTCTATGGATACTCAACAGGCTTGGAAGGATTTCTACACTTGTCAAAGTTTTGAAGGATATGAAGATCATCAAGGATGAGGAGACTGACCTAGTTTTTACCATCTCTTCCTATTTTCTTGTACTATATTTTGACTTACTATTTCAAGTAAATCTGATCCAACTTTTTAGGAAGTAGATTTCTCATGTAAAGGCTATAATGCCATAAAATTTTAAGGAATATGGGTTTGATTTTGGATACTAGATTATTGTATTTTGTGTTGAGACACTTTCTTTAATATACGAAACTTGCAAGCTTCTTTCATTGATGTTATCAGATTCCTTCCTTCTTATCTTTCTATGTTTATGAGTGAATGCCATTCTCTGTCTATGCTCATATAATCCATAGGTGACTGTCATCTCAATATTTGATTATTTGGCAAAGGATCATAAGCTATTGTACTAGTTTCTAGACCCATCATACCTATTGTTTTATATATGTGTGATCCGGTTTATGTGATTAGATTATGTTCTATTTTATATACAACCTGTATGATAATAGCTCTTGAGTGTAAGATTCAGTGAGTTAGTTATCCATCTTGATCCAATTATATATTCAACATTGAAAAAATAGTTAAGTTACCAGGAATATTCGAGCTACAACCTAGAAGAGTTTCTTGGAGTGATAACAAATTGGCATCGTTGTCGGGGAACGGAGATTGAAGCTCAGCTTCCTTGGGAAACAACATAGATCCAACTTTGATGATAGACAAAGTGTAGACACTATTTTTGTTGTAATCATCTATGTAGCGACTCCATTGGAATGAAGTGGCTCCGAGAAGGGATCATACCAGAGAAAATCAAGAAAGGTCATTGGAAACACCGGTTTTAGACCCTGAGAAGATCATCAAAAGTGGAAAATCACTACAAAGACAAACTTCCATATCTGCAAGAGCATCTAGACTAGGTATTTCAAGAAGCACTTCTTCATTTGTGTCTAGAAAACCTCTTGTTGAATCTACTTCTGTTGAAACTTCTAGTTCTCGGAAAATTATAATTGAGTCAGAAATCTTGAAGGGTGATGAGCCTTCAATTTTTTCTAATGTTATAGATCCTATTTTTGAGCATATTACTATATATAACTTAGGAAAAGAAGTTGTAGAATCTATCCAAGAAGAGGACTCTTCCTCTTCCTTGAATTCTTCACAAACTAAGCCTGAATTTATTTTTTTCTATACCCATACCAATTTGTCCATTCTTGAAGATATTTTACAAGACCTTTTCTCTAAGGGTGAGGAAAACTTGGCCTTACTGCTTGGCCAATTTTACAGAGCTTCTTATTTCCCACCTTGTTCATATTTTGAAGAAACCACATTCTAGGGTAGTCATTCTACCATTGCTTCCACTTCATTCCTCAGTGAAGTAAAACCACCATCATTGTACATAGTCCCACCTATCCCATATTAGTCATCATCTACAGAAACATCTTCCTTTGCATCAACCCCTAAGATTGCCATGGTTGTTGCTTTGACAAAAATGGAACAGATCTTAGCAAATAGGTATGCTCCTCTTGTTTTTCCCAATCCTTTGTTAGCCATGCCAACATGAGATTATCAGAAGTACATGCCCAAGTTTACTGGATCTGGAGATTATACTATTGAAGAGAACATAGAGGCTTTCTATGCCTATGCTGAGAACATTAACATTTATGAGGAATATGTTTGGACCAGGGTATTTGTGAAAAGTTTGGATGGTCAAGCTAGGAAGTGGTTCAAGGAACTGCCAGCAAATTTAGTGGCAGGTATTGAGAAATTAGATGAAGTGTTTTTGAAACATTGGGGAGAAAGAAGATACCTTTTGTATTATATTACTGAATTTGGAAATCTAAAAAGAGAAAATGGTGAATCTGTCTCAGACTTCACCAAAAGATTCAATAAGATGTTTCACAAGATACCTGCAGAGATCAAGCCAACTGACACATCAAAAAAGATTACTTACTCTTCTACCTTTGATCAAGATTTTTTCTTGATCCTTAGAGAAAGAAGGTCAGCCACACTCACCTTAATGCAATATGCTTTTCTTGAGGTTGAATCTAACATTGTGGCATCCCAAAAACTTAAAGGTAAGTTTGAGAGAAAGAAGTTATCTGTTGATCCTCCTTCTTCTTCAAATACCAAAATGGAAAAGATGGACAAGATGTTGGATAGCTTGACCTCAGAGATGTCAAAACTGAAAATTTTTGACCAGCAAGAGGTAGAGATCCTAATGCCTATGCTCCTAGGAATCCTAATGCATTCCCTTACAGAAGGAACAACCAATAGGTCCAGATCCTTCAGAGAGATAAGAATGCAACTGAAGACCAAAGTATTAGGGCCCCTTTCCAAAATGTTGTGCTAGAACAAGAGCAAGAGCTATCTCATGGTGAAGTTGAAGAAGAAGATGACATCAATTGCTTCGAGGATGATGTTGATTCCTCCTTCTTGACATAAACAGATTATGAGGAGGCCCTCATGAATGAGAAGATTAATGAGGCAAGCATTGAACAATATTTCTATCATACAAATGATCAGCAAGGTTATAATTTAAGATCTAAGGTTGTTGCTTCAAATCCATTGCTTCCTGCCCCCGGAAAGAAGAAAGATGTTGTTGCCAAGCAACCTATTGTTCCTGCAAAACAGATGTCCACTCCTGAAAAATAGTAGCAGAAGCCATTGCAGCCCCAAGCTAAGGATCAGGTGTCCCTCAGAGCTCCCTCTAACGAGGTAAGAACTTATGACAAAATATCCTATTCATTTAATTTTGAATCAGAAAATCAAAAGGTAAAAATACCTATGCCATTGACTGTACTTATGAAGAATGATATATTCAAGTATGTTATCCTGAAGTCCCTTCAACCAAAGACTTCCATAGATGATGATTATGTAAACCTTCAAGATGATAATCCCACAGTGACTATAGGACCTATGGTTGAGAACCGAGATGATTCTTGCCCACCCTTCTACATATCCCTGAATATCTGTTCGTGCTCGAATCGTCGCCTGGTGAGCAAGAATGGGAGCACTAGCATGCCCTGTTGGGCTCAGCAGGGCAGAACAGGTTTGCTGTGAATCAAAATGGGTTAACATACAATAGAAAACCAAAC
>SNQJ01S0140528.1:7410-25028 GCA_010110895.2 Picea sitchensis | reverse complement strand
AGATGGTGACTCTTCACACGTGCCAGATTAGTATAAATAAGAGGCTAGCGCCTCACTTCTAACACACTTCACTTGCTCATGTTCTTATGAGGCAAGTTGATATTTCAAGTTGGTGAAAGAAGAAGAAGGGTGGCGCATCTCTTCGAGGAGGATTTTCTGTATTGGTTGAGTTATCTCTTGAACTCTTGATAAGCTATTTATGATAAGGAAGTTTTTGCTGGGTTTTCTTCCCCTAGAGGGTTTCCCAGGATAAATGTTGTGTCTATTGTGGATGTGTATTTCTCAATGATCTTGTTCTTATTATGCTCTTATCTTATGAAATGCAAAGAACTATAATATCAACATAAAACATTAACAGAGGGCGAACTGGAGGGACTTAGTTTCTCGGATCCGATATGTGCCATTACAAAAGTTTGTCAACTATGTAATTATGTTGATTACTTTAGTAGAAATACTATTTTCTTGTCCAATTGATATCTTGTAAGTATTTGAATTACTTTCCATGCGCATATTTTTCATGTATTTTAATGGATTATGATAATTTATTTGTTTGCATTGTGTATCATCACCACATGATTTCCTATATTGGTTGTTGAGGACAAGTTGCATGTGTAAATCTTTGGGTCATGTGCTCAATGGTGGTATTCTTCAAACGTCTAGATGATGTAAGCTTCTAGCCTTGTCTTGTTAGAATTTCATTTATATAACATACTTGATATTAGAGTTGATTTTTGGGTGTTATTTTGTCTGTTGTGGTTTTCCCCTAGCCATAGAGAGATTTTCCTTGTAACACCTATGAATGTAATATTGAAGATATATATTACAAAGAATTCTGTGGTTTCTTCCCATTGAGTTTCCACGTAAAATTCGTTTGTACTATACATTTTTTGTTATTTTAAATGGAATCATAATTGAATGGATTTATTGATGATGTAATGTTTAAATGTTGTGATTAAAATGGTAAAATGTGATAAATTATACTTATTCATCCCCCCTCTCAATATTGGTGAATATTCCAACAATTGGTATCAAAACAAGCCCTTCAGAAACAATCTAACCACTGAAAGATAGATCATGGAGTGAACATAGAATGGAATGCCAATGTTTGATGGTTAGAACTATGCTTTATGGAATAGAAGGATGAGATTATTTTTAGACGCATAGGGGTATGATGTTTGGTACTCAGTGATTACAGGATACACCACTTCGAAGAAACCTCTAAAGAATGCAACCAAGAAGTGTTGAAATAATGTAACTTCTAAGAGTGCTCTTATTATTATTTGATATATTATTCATTGAATCAATCCCCATTGTGTATTGATCATGTCGGCTATTGTAATAGGACCAAATCCCCTTTTGCGGATTGGTCAAATGATAATTATAATAGGTAGAATAAGAAGTCGACCCAAGCAGATATTAAAGAGGCCCTAGAAAATATTAAAGGTGGTTATAACCACCCAGTTAGAGAAGTCAGCCCTGCCAGTGAAGAGGCACTTCACACATGCCAGTCTAATATAAATAAGGAGGCTAGCGCCTCACTTAGACACACAACTCACTTGCTCATTGAGAGACAAGTTTCAGATCTGTTGTTGGAGAAGAAGGAGAGAGAGGGCGCATATCTGGGAGAGGACTTTCTGTATTAGTTTAAGAGATCTCTTGGCATTGTATTGGCTATCTATATTAAGGAAGTTTTGCTGGGTTTTCTTCCCCTAGAGGGTTTCCCAGGATAAATGTTGTGTCTCTTGTGATTTTGTATTTCTCAGTGATCTTGGATTATGCTATTGTTATCTAATGAAATGAAAACAACTATAATAATGGCTTAAACATTCACATGGTATCAGAGCCAAGCTGAAGGAAGCATATTTTACAAGAGTGAAAAACGTCACTATGGTCGTACATGAAAATTAAGGCTTTTTTATGGTGAAATTTTTCGGCCCCAAAACCATCTAGAAAAGTGTGCCCTCCCCTAAGGATCACTTTGGCACTCTCAACGCACCTTTTCAGTGGCTCGATCTCCCAGAAAGTGAAATACTAGTTTCACAAACCACCAGAAGTACTAGAAAACTAGTGTACCAGAAGTACCAAAGTACTAGAGGTACCAGAAGCACTAGTCCATAAATTCGTAGATCAAATTTGAAGGAGTAAAAGTTGGATTTTCTCAGATCCAAACACACCAGGCTACTCGCCTCAGCCAAGCACACCTCCTGGTAAGTTCATATTTTGATTTTGAGCACTTTCATTTTTCGGTCATTTTCCTAGCTCCAAGTAAAGATGTCTGCAAGCGTTAATCTTGTTGACAAGATAGAAGGAGTGGAAAATTTATGTTCCTGGAAGTATAGGATTGGCCTCATTCTTGAAGAGAATTACCTAGAAAGATTCATCAAAGAAGAAGTATCAGAACCCGCCGATGCTGCAGAAAAGGCAAGGCATCAAAAGGACACAATCAGGGCCAAAAGAATCATTGAAGATTCAATCAAAGACCACCTGATTCTATATGTGTCATCTAAGAATACTCGGAAAGAAATGTTTGATTCCTTGACCAGACTATATGAAGGAAAGAACATAAACCGGAAGATGAATCTAAGAACTCAACTGAAGAATACAAGGATGCAGAAAGGAGAAATGATTCAGGAATACTTCTCCAGAATCTCATAATTCAAACAATAGCTAGAAGATATTGGAGATACCATAGATGAAGACGAACTCATAATGATGGCCCTAAATGGTATTACAAGACCTTGGTATGCATTCATCCAAACGATATGTGCCAGAACGGAGAAACTGAAGTTTGATAGTCTATGGGAAGAATGCATCCAAGAAGAAACAAGAGTAGAAAATCATGAAGCATTACTAACAAGAGATGATGATCAAGCCCTAGATACTCACACCAAAGGAGGAAGGAATAAACCCTACTTCCAAAAGGAGACTCATAAAGAGCCTCAACAGTCAAACAAATTCAATCATAAAGAATCTCATCTAAGGAGATTTTAGAAGAAATGACAACAAAAGGAAAGGGACTACTCATCTGTACAATGCTATCATTGTGACAAGATGGGACACATTGTGAAGTTTTGTCCAGCTAGACGAGAAGAATACAAGAGAAAACACAAGAGGCTCCATGCCCATGTAATCAAAGATGAAGAGCCACCCGCAAAACTGATAAGAGAGTAGATCAAAGACCATGTCTTGATCTCGGCCCTCTCATGATTTGTAACACCCAGAGAGGACACTTGGCTCATTGATAATGGTGCATCCAAGAACATGATGGGACAAAGAAACATTCTCTCTTGTATCTCAGAAAAGAAGTTTTCTCAAAAAGTGACACTTGGAGATGATTACCAATATCCCATCAAGGGAGTGGGAGAATCAAACCATAAATTGAATTCAGGGAATTTACTAAAAATGAAGGACATACTATATGTACCAGTCTTGAAGAAGAACCTACTCTCCATTTTAGATTTAGAAAAGAAAGGCTTCAGAGTTGCCTTTATAGATGGATAAGTTCTTATGTGGGCTAAAGGAGAAACCTTAAATGAAGCAACCATCATTGGAAGTGAAGAAAATGGCTTGTATAAACTAAAGGGTCACTCAGAGGCTTCCATGACCCATGCCATTGAAAACTCATGTGAACTTTGGCATAGAAGGTTAGCCCACATCAACTACAAGGCACTACCATACATATGCAAAGCAGTCATAGGTTTACTAGAACTCAAAGGTGACCATAAAGGCATATACAATGGATGTGCACAAGGGAAGAACATCAAGAACCCATTTCCAAAGAGGGACAACAAGACAGAAGGAGTCCTAGAACTCATTCATTCAAATGTATGTGGCCCAATTCCATCATCTTCCATTAGCGGGTATGTATATTATGTGTCATTCATTAATGATTACTCTCATAAAACCTGGATATATTTCTTGAAATCTAAATATGAAGTGTTCAACAAGTTCAAGGAATTCAAAGCCTTGATAGAGAACATTTCTGAAAGGAAGATTAAGATACTCAGGTCAGATAATGGAGAAGAATATACCTCAAAAGAGCTTGTGAACTTCTGCAAAGATGTTGGGATGAAGAGGGAACTCACTACTCTCTATAATCCCCAACAAAACGGTGTAGCTGAATGAAAGAACAGAACCATACTATAAGCTGTGAAGACTATGATCCATGATCAAGATATTCCTATGAGCTTATGGGCAGAAGAAGCAATGACAGTTTTATATGTGTAGAACCGATTGTCCCATAATGAACTTTGGCTCAAGAAACTGGAAGAGATTTTCACCAGAAAGAAGCCAGAGGTAAACCATCTCAAAATATTTGGTTGTCCAGTGTTTATTCATATACCTAAAGAAAAGAGAAACAAGCTGGACCCTTCAGGAAAGAAGGGAATATTTTTGGGATACTTTGAGGTCTCCAAGGCCTTCAGAATCTATATACCAGGTCAACATCACATTGAGATCAATAGGGATGTGACCTTTGATGAAGATGTAGCGCTCAAGAAATCTAAACTATGCCATCTTGAAGAATTATATGAAGAGGAACCCATAATCCCCAGTACTGCAATGAGAGAGGTTCCCAGAGCTGCATAACTAGTGAGGAAAGTCGTAACTTCCTCTAATGAGGAACTTCTAGAAGACCATGATATAGTAGAAGTGCAAGAACCTCCTCAGATGATGATCCTCCATAAAATAAATCCAGCTTGGGCTAGAGAGCTTATTCAAGATGGAGAGAAGTACAGTGTTCCCCAAGGAATTACGAGACAGGTGAAAAGACCAAAGCCATTCTCCAGTTATACAGATTTGATGTGTGATCTCCTATAAGAGGAGACTACCTACTTTGAAGAATCCATTTAGAGGAAAGATTGGGCAGATGCCATGTCAGAGGAATACCAATCCATAATGAAGAACGAAGTATGGGAAATAGTTCCCAGACCGAAGAATAAATATGTGGTATCCTCCAGATAGCTCTTCAAAATAAAACATGTTGTTGATGGAAGTATTGAGAAGTATAAAGCAAGATTTGTCACTCGTGTCTTTTCCCAGAAGGAAGGCATTGACTATGAAGAGACATTCACTCCTGTGGCCAAATACACTTCGATCAGAACCATCATATCTCTTGCAGCTAAGTTGAAGTGGAATTTGAACCAGATGGACATGAAGACAACTTTCCTAAATGGTGTCGTCGAAGAGGAAGTGTATATAGATCAACCTCAAGGATTTGAGGTTGAAGACAGGAAGTCTCATGTCTGCAGATTGAAGAAATCCTTATACGAATTGAAGCAAGCTCCTAGATCTTGGTATGGCCATATAGACAGTTTTTTGACCAGCTTCGGCTTTACCAAGAGTAAAGAAGACTCTAACCTCTACTTCAAAATCATGAACAATGAGCCAGTAATATTACTGCTATATGTGGATGACTTATTCTTAACTGGAGAAGAAAATCTCATCACTGAATGTAAAAAGAGACTTGCCTCGGAATTTGAAATGAAAGAACTTGGCCTAATGCATTATTTATTAGGTCTTGAGGTATGGCAAAGTCCTAAGAGGATATTCCTTAACCAAGGGAAGTATACGGTTGAAATATTGAAGAGATTCGACATGTTGGAATGCAAGCCCATGAATATACCCATGGAAGTGAGGCTGAAGCTATTGGTCGATACTTCGTTAGAGTTTATTGATGCCACACTGTACAGACAGATTATTAGATCGATGATGTACCTGATGAACACCAAACCAGACATTTGTTTTTACATGAACACCTTGAGTCAATTTCTAGTAGGACCCAGACATGTTCACCTAGTGGCTGAAAAACATGTGATGAGGTACCTTAAAGGTACAATAGATTATGGTCTCAGCTATGATGGAGATCATGATTTCACATTGAGTGGATATACTGATGCAGATTGGGCAGGAAGTGTTTCTTATAGGAAAATCACTTCAGGATGTTGTTTTAGTTTGGGATCAGCTATGATCTCATGGAAGAGTAGGAATAAATCTAGTATTGCTCTCAGCACAGCGGAAGAAGAATACATTGTTGCATGTTCTGCCAGCTGCGAAGCTATATGGCTTCGGAAATTCTTAAACAACTTATTTGACTTAGAGATGAGAGCAATCTTGATTCTATGTGAGAACTAGAGTTGCATAAAGATGACAGAGAATCTTGTATTCCATGACAGGTCGAACCACATAGATATATGTCATCATTACATATGTGACATGGTGCAGAGAGGAGCCTTAAAGCTCCAGTACATTAACATGAATGAACAGGTTGTTGACGTGTTGACCAAGCCACTGTCTTGTATAAAGTTTGATTACTTTCGAGATAATCTTGGTATAGTCCAAAAGGACCCTTCTCGAAAGGGGGAGTAGATGTTGTGATGAGACATCTCTTGCTTCCAACCTGATGGTTGTGACGTAAAGAAAGATGTTGTTATATGACTAGTACTATGCTTCCAGCTGGATAGTTGTGATGTAAAGCCAATCTAGTATCGTTCTTCCAACCTGATGGTTGTGACGTAAAGCAGGACAAGTACCTTGCTTCCGACCTAATTGTTGTGATGTAAAGCAAGATGATGTGTGACTAGTACTATGCTTCCGGATGTATAGCTGTGACGTAAAGCAATTCTAGTTCCCTGCTTCTGACCTGATGGTTATGACGTAAAATAGGATGTGTACCTTACTTCCAAACTGGTGGTTGTGATGTAAAGCAAGATGATATGATGAGACTAGCACTGAGCTTCCAGCTGGATAGTTGTGATGTAAAGTCAGTCTAGTATCCTGCTTCCGACTTGATGGTTGTGACGTAAAGCAGGACAAGTATCTTGCTTCCAGCTTGAGTGCTGTGATGTAAATCAAGACGATGAGATGAGACTAGTACTATGCTTCCAGCTTGATAGCTATGACGTAACGACAATCTAGTATCTTGCTTCCAGCCTAAGTGTTGTGATGTAAAGCAAGACATTGAGATGAGACAGGTACTGAGCTTCCAGCTTGACAGTTGTGACATAAAGACAGTCTTGTATTATGATGAGCCAACCTTGTCCTGTGATGATGATGATGTATCAGTTTTTATACTAATACATATTGTTGCAGATGATGACGACATTCCTTTGAGAATGACGATGTTGTCGATGAAGAAAACTTCCGATGATTTACAGATATGTCAGTCATTGTTCCAAGATGATATTGATGATGTTGTCCTCTCACCCACTTGATGTTGTTGATGATGTTGTACTCTCTCTCTCACATGATGCTCCTGAAGAATACCCTTCTTGTTAAGGGGGAGTGTTGAAATAATGTAACTGCTAAGAGTATTCTTATTATTATTTGATATATTATTCATTGGATCAATCCCTATTGTGGATTGATCATGTCAGCTATTGTAATAGGACCAAATCCCCTTTTGCAGATTGGTCAAATGATAATTATAATAGGAAGAATAAGAAGTCGGCCCCAACAGATATTAAAGAGGCCCCATAAAATATTAAAGGTGGTTATAACCACCCAATTGGAGAAGTCAGCCCTACCAATGAAAAGACACTTCACACATGACAGTCTAATATGAATAAGGAGGCTAGGGCCTCACTTAGACACACAACTCACTTGCTCATTGAGAGACAAGTGTCAGATTTGTTGTTGGAGAAGAAGGAGAGAGAGTGGCACATATATGGGAGAGTACTTTCTATATTATTTTAGGAGATCTCTTGGAATTGTATTGGCTATCTATATTAAGGAAGTTTTGCTAGATTTTCTTCCCATAGAGGGTTTCCTAGGATAAATGTTATGTCTCTTGTGATTTTGTATTTCTCAATGATCTTGGATTATGCTATTGTTATCTAATGAAATGAAAACAACTATAATAATGTCTTAAACATTCACAAGAAGGAATTAAAAAAGGAACAAAAAAATAACAATGGATGCCATCCTAGATGGATTACCCAATTCGGTAAAAGTTAAAGTGGGAAAATGTTCATTAGACAAAGATCTTTGGGATAAGATACATAATCTCTAATTTAAGGAATATCCTCTTATCATAGAGCCAGAGCATGTTGATCAATATAAAGAAGATACCGAGATAGAACAATAAGAACTTGAAAATGACGAAGAATATTATGAAGAAGAAATTGAAGTAGATCTTGAAGTAAAACTAATCGTTGCTTTGAGTGAGGTAAAAAGAGAAAGGAAACAAAATAAGTCTATCAAGGAATAATTTATTAAGCTAAAGGAGGGTTCTCATAATCTGAATGAAAACTATGAAGAATTCCAACAAATTATTATAAATCTAAAGGCCTAGTTGGAAAAATCCAAAGTAATTGAAGAAACACTAAAAAATTAGTTAGAATAAAAGCAATATTTGGAAGTCGAAATAGTATCACTAAGAAAGCAAGCAGAGCAGAGAGAAGAAAATTTGACAATTCATCTCAAGGAAATATATCAGGACTTAAACAAGATTGAAACAAAATTTAGTTAACCAGAAAGAAGATTAGAAGAAGAAATCATCTCATTGAAAACCTAAGTTGAAGAAGAAAACAGAATGGAAGCACTAATGAAGATCCAGACGATGAAGAAAGAAGAAGATTCTGAGAAGATTGAGGAAGAAGTCATCTCATTCAATTTTGAAATTTATAATCTCAACAAGAACTTGAAGAGCTATTAAGCACTAGAAGACATTCTCAGTTGTTAAAATTCAACATTTGATAAAACATGTGTTGGATACATTGGTGAGGCCTCATGCAAAGAATATGCAAATACTAATCCCAGCAAAAACGTCTAAGAGAGAGGAATTTCCACATAGGTAGCAATGGAAGTTGAAGATAAGTGTTCCAGGTTGCAGGAAAGGAAGAATGAAGAGAAGGTTAAGAATGATGTAGACATTTTCAAAGGAATGAATCGTGATCAACAACAGTTAAAGAGGAACTAATGCAGAAGAGATCTATCTCCAAGAAGACCTTCTACCTTCTGGGATCAAAGAATATTCAATTGGTGTGAAAGAAACAACAAAAGAGAAGATTGCAATCATCTAAGACATGAATTCCAAAGGACTACATCACAAAAAAGATCATTCACCCCTAGGTATAAAATTTTAATTTCTAGTTATTTTTTTAATTCTAATAACTTTGGACATAAAGTTGTAGATTGCAAAGCTTATGGAAGAAATGTTAAATCATTGAGAAATGTTTATGTGACTCCATACAATATTGAATGTTATAAATTCCAGAACTATGAACACGTAACTCGTGATTGTAGAAGCATGATGGAACCTTCTATGAAGGATAACACTAACATTAGGTACAAGAAGGTTTGAAGAAGAAAGAAAAAACAAGAAGAGCAGGTGAATGAAGATATCTTAGAGATCGTACTCACAGGATTTGTAGAAGTGTGAAATCATAATGAATCTATAGAGAAATAGGAAGATGTCAAAATTTAGAATGATGATCCTGCAATAGAGAAGACTTATATATTATTCTAATACATCTGGCCTGGAGACTCCTAGTAAATGTGAATATTGAAGAGGGGGAGTCTAAGAAGCAATTGTTACATACTAGAGAACTCTATTTTAGATAGTCTAAAGTGTTTTCATATTTTGGGAAAGAATATTCAAAATGGTTTGATGGAAAAGGTACAGAGTGTCTTGTGACAAATTGGTTGATTAAGGAGCAGTTTTCATTCCCATGCAGACTTGCATAGTTTGATTTGAAGATAGAACAAAGTAGTAGACATATTTGATTCATCTTGAGAAGAAGGAATATGAAGTGATAATTTGCAACAGATTCAAGGAAACTCTTAGAATAATGAAGTGGAAGATAAGTTAGCATTCTGTACACTTGAGTAGCAAAGTCATGGACATTTTTGTGACATATGGATAGAAATGAATTCATGATATATTTGGCAGGTATAGAAGACAATACTTGACATGAACTAGAGAAGATATATGACAATGAATGAAAGCATGATATCAAGAGGAATTACAAAAAGACTTGTTGGAATTATCATCAAGAGGAATGTTCAGTAAAATATATGATACATAAAAGAAGCATATTGATAGGTGGAACTAGCCAATCATAGGAAGGCAAGATATGAGAGGTACAATAAAACAGGGGGAGATAAACCATCAAGAGGAGTTATATTGTCAATGGAAAATTGTTGATTGATTATATCATTGATGTTAACTTAGTAAAGACATGACAAGTGTGAAGGAAAATTGACATGAACACTTTTTGGTATATGTAGGTGGAAAAACACATGGTGTTGACTACTTAGCCAACAAAGCGTTTCCAGGATTCCCTAAATTTTTAGTACTTGCAAAACAATCTTGCACACTCTCATCGAGTTGCTACCATTCTTTTAAAATTTCACCATCTAGTTGGACCCTAAATGGCCCGATGATATCTTCAAGTTTTCCTCCATTCAAGAATGTTTTTCTAATTATCATGAGTGTTTACTATGGATAACCAATGATGTTTGTTGGTATGTTTTGAAGTTTTATATATGACAAAGTCTCAAATAGACATTTGTTTACTGTGATCATCTGGAAAGAATGATATGGTACTTGGTAAAGTTGTTGAGTCTATGGAACTATCTCAAATTTGGCCCCCATTTTCCATTTCTAATATACCATTTTCACTTATAAGTGGCATATTGACCTCATATATTTTCAACCTCTGCTCATCACCTTATGTTATCCTATGCCACACTTAATTAACATGGATTTATTTTTAATAAAGAGACAGTAAACCAATGATCTAAATTTCATGTCATAAAACCATCATATTACTTCTTCACATTTGCATGACCCTCTTTTCCAAAAATATTCCTCACTTCTCTCTCTAATATTTAATTATGACATAAAGGTAATACCAAGTTACCTTTTTGGGTTATGAATTTAATATTATTTCATGAAAAAAAAACATATTACTACATCTTAATATGTTTCGCAAGTACGTTTCCACATGATAATCTTGTCTCCCGAAATAGATAACCTTGAATTATATTTTCATATAACTCTACCACTATATGTTAAGCAAGGTTAGGTTTCATATTTAATACCTTATTATAAGTTTCAAACCTGCAAAGTAAAGCAATGCATATAGATTCTTAAGCAAGACAAAAACTAATCAATGGCTCATACATAGAGTACACAGAGATTTTATACCGGAAACCCTCAACCAGGAAAACCTTTTTTATATTCATTATGTCAAATTTCACCATTCACCATACAATATATACAATTTTTTTAGGTATTCCATAGATACCAAAACCCTAATCCCTTAATTTGGGATTAATTTACAAAACTGTTAAAAATAGCAAAATCTGCTAAAAATAGCAAAAAAAAAAAAAATTGGGGCATTGCCCCGAATCCTGTCAGCCCCGAGCTACTGCCCGTTGCCGAACACTGCACATAACCAGGGGGGGGAATACCTGCCCACCCCCCCGCCCCCCATGGGACCCCCCTAGGAAAGTGCCCGACACACACAACAGAGCACTGGTGTGAGGGATCGTCAGACGTAGTTGTCGTATCTGACGTGCCCAGACACACACATGCAAAGACTATAACACTTACCCAACACTTATGACATAAATTTATACCATTTTTCTTCTTTTAGGTTATCTCATGCCAAATCAAAATTAAATCTCAATGATAGTGGGTACCAAGTGCATCTTTGTAAAAGAAGATTTTATCCTTGTACTGGTAAACATGAATTTAGAATTGTTATCTCCACATGGCCATACAAGTCATACAAATGGTCGCATGTCTATTTTTCTTAAAATATATGTTGTATTAATGGAAATCATTGCACAATATAAAGGAGATCCATTTTAAAGGATGATTCTAGACAGGGCATGAGATATGACTTTGACACAATGCATGAACAAATACTTCCAATAACTTCAATTGCAAATGATATTTCATTTCTTTGGCAAAGAGGACATCATTGTTTTAGATGCAAATACAAGTAAAGTGTCAAAGTATTTGGTCGTTGCACCAGTCATTCGTACAATGAAGCAACATAGTGCCATTAATTCTGCATAATCATCAACAAGGATATCCATCCACATTCGATTCAATCTCACGTCTAGTTCATATGTACTTTCGTACATATTTAGTAAGTGGAAAACATGGGACTTACTCCAAGTCTGAAAATATAAACAGAGTACTGAGTATGATCAAGTTGTAGAAATAAAAAATAATGAAGTTCCTTGCATTGATAACATATGCTTATTAGGTGATTAGATATTCAGGTTTCATTGGCAATTTGACTCATGCAAAGACTATCCAGGTGCCAATTGAAAGGACAGTTTTGGGTAGCACACGAGTTAAATTTCATTTTAACCAACCTTGTATACTTGTTTCCATATGTAATTTTTATAAATTAGAATGCCAATGCTACATTTTTCTTGAGATGAAAATAGATCGAAATATTCACCCATTTAGTGTTGCAAATGGGCCCAGCCAAATCAATATGATAACTATTGTACAACACTTATATGAGTGATACAAGATTTCATAACATAGGTACATTTCCTTCAACTAGTTAAGTACCCAGTGAAATTAGTCGATTGTTGTAGTGAAGATGATGCCAACGACCTTCAGTTACCTTGGTCTGTGTATTTATGTTCCATGGAAAGCCCTTGAAGACATTGTTTTCAATTCCTAGTACAACATATGAAAACGATGTTGATTGCTCAAACACAAGTATGAACTTTCAAGTACAGCAGGCTAAAATTAGATGAAGATGGTCATTAGTTGCACCAAATTGATGGAATTCCTAACGGTGGATTCATTTGTAACTCATGGACTGGTCTATCAATTATTCAAGCCTTATTTATCAAAGAATATAACTCAATTTTTGATAAATCTAAAGCATCATTATCACGATTTGAATGACAAGGAATTATATCACCATTTTAAATTAGTGAATTCTACACTATTGGCTAGATGGTGGGGTTCTTGTAAATGAATATCCTCCTTGATGCAAATGTGCACCAACTGGCTTGTATTATTGGGGAAGAAGCTCAAAAATATTTTTTGTGGCTTCCAAAACCTCAATACATATTTTGAAGTGCCAAACTGACGCCAAGGAATACATTCCCCCTTATTTATTCATTCATCATTGTTGTTTTACAAATCCTTTCCATGTCATAATTTTATACAAACGCCTAGTTGAAAACAATAGATCTCATAATGTTCCTTTTGGCGATGAAAAATGAAACCAAAAATATTTCTGAAATACAAGAAGAATTACCAAATCTTATAAAAGATACATTCAAGCAACACTTTAAGATATAAAAGAGAGGTCGAATATAATAAGTTGAAAAATTGACACATACATAAGAATGAGTAGCGAGATTCTCAAATTAAATGAGGAAAACACCAAATTGATGGCTCATGTTCGTTAAATTAAAATGATCATAACTACTCAAACCGCCCAATAGATGATATAAAAGAAGCAACGGTTAGCCAGGAAAAAGGGAGAGGAAAATTAGAAAAAGAGGAAAACTTTGAGAGAGGTATGCAGAGAGAAAGTTAGGTTTTCTTTGTTCATCATTCATATTGTGTGTTTCCAATAGGGACTTAATGAAGTTGTTGAGCAGGGATTGGATTACAGAATAACAACAAGGAGGAGGGAAAATGGATACTATGGCTTCATGGAGGTAACTGGGCATTTAATGTCCTATTGTATTTTGGGTTATGTTTTATATCAATATTGCTCAGTTTGATATTATGTAGATTATTCCTTGGTGTAACCATCGTTGCCTCAACAATGTCCACCTAGATTTAGTTTGAGCCCATTCAGTGTCCAAGCTATCGTAGGAGTTTCAAAACCTTAGAAAGTTTGTGGGATTATTATGCAGTATTTATTTGAATAAAGACTATATTGGAGGCTCTACAATTATTGTGTTTTCTTTCTTTTAAAGAAATAAACAACCTCTTTCATTCTTTTTTTGTTAATTTGTAGTTATGTAACATAACCTTTGCAAGAAAAATAAAAAAACAATCAGCACTTACCTACGCTTATCTTAAAAAATCTTATCTATTTTGTTTCCTTATAAATTAATTTTGTTATTTTATTCTCTTGTAAATATTGTAGTTAATTTTTTTAAAACCTAGTTTAGTTTTCTTTTTACATTTCTTTAATTTTACTTAACTAATTTTCTTTCTAACCTAGTTAGGTTTTCCTTTCTCCATTTTATTTAACTTAGTTTGTAATAATTTGTAACATTAACTATCTACTAACTCATCCTCATCATTGACTAATTTGTTATCTGCTAACAATTATCAATATTTTTATACTTACAACCTTTAATTCCAAGTGAATAACTTTGTAATCATTTCAATAATAAAACTTGTATTATAATCTTTTCATTTATCTTATTATGCAAGTTACAACATAACGACAAATGACAAATTTATTCATAGCTAACTTAGTTGGATGGATTATGTAAATACTTATTAGCATATATTGTAATTGCTTTTTATTTTTATTCAAACAATCTTTCATTAGCAACTACAAATTCTCAATTATTTGCAAAGTCATTAACACAACTTTTTCTCATTAGTTTTTCTAACCTTGTCTACTTTTATTTCTTTATTAACTCAAAATCCATAAAAATTAAATATTATAAAATCATTAAAGGAATATCATGCTTATCTTTATTATCTTAGAACGAGTTAGAAATCTAATGTTATTTATTTGAGGTTATAAATTAGGGTGACAATCTCGCCTATCTTGTCCTAGCCAGGCATGATTCAAAGTGTTGTTTCTGGAACCTTGACAATTTTGGAATCAACATCTTTTGGTGACCATACTAGGGACATACCATTCAATGGTTATGTAATGAATCTCCAATTTTCCATAAAAAAAATAATCTATGACCAGTAATTTCTCAAGTTTCATATATATATATATATATATATATATATATATATATATATATATATATATATATGGTAGAAGGAGGAGTTCCTAACAAACTCTGTATTATAACTCCTAAGTCCTGCTCACCATAATATGTTATATTTTACACCATCTCCACTTGCTTCAAGTAGAATAATTCTAAGAATATCCACCAAGGCTCTAGCAATTTTGTGTATGCGTATGTAGATCTAGGTATACAATGTTTGGACTTAAGATACAAACTACAACTCATTCTGTAACATAAGGATTCATATTACAACTCACTCTTTTAAACATTAGATCTCTGAGTTCGTGTGCAAATCCACCTCAGTAATTTATCCTTGGGGAAACATTATTTAAATTCCATTTGTATAGTCATGGGGTTGGGTTTAATAACCAATAACTTGGTATAACTATCGAGCCCTAATCATTTAAGGACTCTTAGAACCTACACATCAAGTGTTGTGAATGTTCTAGTTCCAAACCCCAAAGGAAATTTCAATGAACGAGGATTGTGATGACTCCTTGTTACCCTGACTTATTTAAATATACCTTAATGAAGGCTTAATGGGATCAAGCTGTTAACTATAGCTATCCTCATGTATTTGAATGGGGTTTAGTTTCACGACATTCTATAAGGGAAAGGATGGTCCACTGACAGGGTAATTAAGGCTTTGGAACCTACCATTAATGGTAGCTCTGCAAACACAAGTTACATCGTACTCTCTTGGATTTTCACCCAACGTGTCACACCGTCTTTGCCCTTATCACATGTCTAATCATCTTTCTTTACCCTTCGAATTTACTATGAGACATCAAAGCACTTCTTAGGGTTTACTAGGTTCACAGTTTTGTATTTTTGGGTTCTGCAAGGAGGCTCTGTAGAACTTTTCTTCGCGGAGAAGGTTAATGTTGTGGAGGTCGTTTCCCTATTGCCACAAATGGCATGGACCATTTTCTGGTAAGTTCCTCCTTAAACGTTTACCATATAAGAGTAGCTAAAGTGGAGTAAAACCAAAACATTATAGTGTTGCCATAATCGCTCTGCATCTACTGTATGTTTTCTTTCTTTCTACTGAAACCTTCTCTGTAGTATGTGTGTAGTCCTCCCCACTCCCAGAGAAGTGATTTCCCATGACGTTATCGAAATTCCTCCTCTGTTTTAGAGAAAATTTTATTCATTTGTTTTGTCTATGCTTTGGAATATAGTTTTGTATAACCTCTCAGTTTATTCTCCCTATATCAAGATATTTTTGATTGGTATTGAATAACCTAAGACTTCTATTAAATTTTGAGCAGTCCAATGGTGATATCCAATAGTTACTATCTTTATCGTGGTCTATTTGACTAGGTTTTATAGCTGGGATATCCTTGTATTGAGTAATGAATTACAATATTGTATGTGATTTGGTCCTGGACAACTATGTGTGATTTCCAGTTCTATATGAACAGATTTCACCAAGATTGTGTGCAATATGACTTGTTCCATTAATACGGTCGCTAAAAGATTTTCTTTAAAATCGTTAACTATTATGTAAAGCTTTCCTCCTTGTTAGTTTTTATTTTGTTGAAAGGGTTTATATATTTCACTAATGATGGGCCATGTTTGATGTGAAGATAGACATCAGAGAGTTACTACACCATTCATACTTGGCCTAGGCATCTGTCTAGATTGAGGGTGACAAGGAAAAAAAACAAATGAAAGACATGCCAGCCTGTCGAATCAGAAGTTAAGTATTATTCTGGAATTAACCATTATCATTCGCTTGGTACGCTTCTTACTTTTTATCTATGATTATTGATGGTTTACATGATAATTCTTTCAAGGATTTCACTTGCGCAAAGATCTTGGATGTCTTAGTTCCTATCTACGACGCAAAAGGTATCTGAGTTCCCTTTGTAGACCCTTCCAGAGTTCAAACAGTGAAGGCACAGTCTCGTCTAGTTTTATAGATTTTTGGTATTATTCTCGCTCGATATTCCTATAATGGTTGGAAGAGGGGGTTTTCCGAGTTGTACTCTTGAATTTTAGGTCTGATTAATACTTGTATAAATATTTTCTGTACATGACTCTTTTATTGAAAAGTGATGATTGTTGGATGATTCTATTCAATCCTTTTGCCATTCTTAACATACAATTTTATTTGCAGTGACTACCATATTAAATATATATATACTTTCAATTTTCAAATGTTGGTATGGTCCGTATTACAATTATGCATTATATGGAAAAAGAACTAATAAAAATTTCTGATTTTTATATTGGTAAAATCTAACAGACTTTTTTTATTGCATATACATGTAACACTGAAACTCTTCCATTACGTTTTTACTTATTTCGAGTCTGTATGAATATTGGGATTCTGTAGTTTTCTTATTAAGGGGGTTGCATGCATATGATTGAAAGTCTAGTTCACTTAAATCGTTCCATATTTCTTTCATGGCTATCAGGTCATTACAACTTCTGGGGCTATATATAATTTTTAGTTAGCAAGGATGGGAAAATTACCAAATTTAAGGGAATCTAATTCTGGGTTCCAGAATAGTCCTTGTATTTATTGGCCCTCACGCTTCTAGCATTTGGTTACAGGTCTCCGTAGATGTTTTGACATATTTAGATTTGTTCGAAATAGTTCTAGAACTTAAGGTATAACCAACTATCCCTGATCGTTTTTCGATCTACCATTAATACTTTGTGATATATATATATATATATATATATAT
>SNQJ01S0140524.1:38421-49778 GCA_010110895.2 Picea sitchensis | reverse complement strand
GGGGACAGACACTATCCAGAGGGTATGTCTATCTCCCAGCTCGCCTCGCAAGGCCGAGCTACCACTCCTCTCCGAGCTGGGAAATCCCAACTCCCACAAGTAAATCAGTCAAGTCAATATTCCTGCAGCATAACGTTATGCTCACAGAAGGTCCCCTTCTTCCTTCTCCTCCCTCTCTTTTATAGAGTTTTTGAACTCCCTTTCCTTCCCTAAACCTCATTTAATTAAAGTTTTAATAAAAATTTCCTAAAAATTCTCCTTTGTACAAGTGTCACCCATCCCCCACATTTCTCCATTAATTATTTTATTTAATTAATTAATTGTCTTATTTCCCTCACTCACCTAGAGTTACTCCTAAAATCACTCATAGGTGTCCCTAGATTCCCTTACAGGTTTTAAAGGCTTTCCCTAAAATGAAATTGCTAAATCAGTTTAAAATTAGAAGGTTCTTAAATGCAGATTCTTTACTAAGTTGGCTTCCCACTTTTTACCATGAGTTCCCCTCTTTCCCTCTTTAGGTTACTTTCTTTCCCTAATTTCCTAATTTTTATATTTCCCTCTTTCCCCTTTTTATTTGAGCTAGAAATGACAGTTGTGCGATTTAACCTCTTTTTACTTTTATTATTAATTTAGTATCTTTTATAACTATCAAAAAGTTAAAATAATTAATTTCTTCTTTACATTTTATATCCACAGATTTTATTTAATTTCTTAATCTCTTCAGTTTACCCAAAATTTCATGAAGACCAAAATTATTACTTAAGTGGTTTTTATTTTAAATTTTATTATTTTATTTTTATATAGATATTTTCTTAAGGGAAGACAAAATTTTACCCCTAGCGAAGTTAGTCTGAGCTGGGTGACATTTGATTAGGGAAGTTGTTTTAAAATTTCTTAATGTGTTATTTGTATTAGGGCCATCTAGTTCATCCCTCTATAATCATCAACGCGTCGTGCCCTTTAGGACGCACTAGGTGCTCCAAGGGTGCCACTCCCCTCATCTGTTCCTTTGCGCGACGTGCCCTTTAGGACGCACTACATGGTCCAAGGGTGCCACTCACCTCTTGACTGATTGGTAGACATCAATAACCCCTGGAGTCAACACTCTTCCAGGTGAACTTGTAGTAGACTAAGGGATTCTAAGGAATAAGGCCCCCACCTTATTGCGCGCCCCTTAGAATCATCGTGAGTGACTGTCATAGTCTACCCTCACGACATCGTGAGTCCTCTCGAACTAGGTAATCGTTAACCTACAGTTCGATCCATGACGGGAGTGTTAGTAAGTTGTGGTAGGGCTGTTGTCCACCCCTCTCCCTCAACATATTTGGTAGTCATGTGTGACCCCTTTACTCCATATGTAAGTCTAGTCGGCAAGCTATCGTCAGCCTACATCATCAACAAATCATGTCAGAACACATCCACATCATATCATCTAATCAAATGTACTAATATCATAGTAAAATAATCAAACCCCAATAGCACACTCCCTGACTCGATCCAGAGTCCAAGGGGTTCCATCGATGACTCTGCATGCTCAAGGTCCAAAACCCTGCAGACTCAGTAAAACTGAGTCAATAACACCTGTCTATGTCAATGTAGTAAATCAACATGTCATCTTCCCATAACGCATCATAATCAAAGTCAAATGTTTTAATAGCATAATAATCTGGATCACTTGTGAGCAAGTTTCCTCAAATAATAAGTTCGCTCAGTGTGCCAGAGCGGGATGTTACACAAGAGGTGAGTGGCACACTTGGAGAACGTAGGGCATCCTGAATTGCATGTCACACAAAGGAATAGATGAGGCGAGTGGCACCAATGGAGCACCTAGTGTGTACTGAAGGGAACGTCGCACTGCTGATGATAGAGGGATGAACCTAGATGGCCCTAAGACAAATAACATGTTAAGTAATTTTTAAAACAATTTCCCTAATTAAATGTTGCCCAGTACAAAATCTAAGTTCTAAGTCTAAAATTACGCTAGGGGTAAACATTTTTCTACCTTTAAAATAAATAAATAGATAAAATAAAATAAAATAATAATAATTAAACTAAAAACCACTTAAATAATAATTATGATCTTCATAAAATTTTGTAACATGAAGGGGGTAAGAAATTAATCTATTCATAATAAATAAAATCTCTGGTTATAAAATGTAAAGAGGGAATTAATTATTTTATCTTTTGATAATTTAAAATATACTAAATTAATGATAAAAGGAAAAAGGGGTTGAATTCCACACCTGCCTTTTTGAGTTCTAAGTAAAAGGGGAAAGAGGGAAAATAAAAAAAATACGAATCTAGGGAAAAGAGGTAACATAAAAAGGGAAAAAGGGGAACTCAAGGGAAAAAGAGGGAAGTCAACCTAGTAAAGAATCTACATTTAAGAGATTTCTAATTTTAAACTAAATTAGCAATTTAATAAAAGGGAAAGCTATTAAAACCTGTAAGAATTTTGGGACACCTAGGAGTGATTCTAGGAGTAACTCTAGGTGGGTGAGGGAAATAAAGATAATTACTTAATTAAAGAAATTAATTTATGGATGAATGTAGGGGATGGGTGACACTTGTACGGAGAAGAATTTTTAGGAATTTATTTTAAAAACTTTGATTAAATAAGATTTTAGGAAAGAGAGGAAGTGGGAAATTCTATATAATGAAGGAAGGAGAAGGAGAAATGATCATCTTCTATTTGTGGAACGTTATGCTGCATAAATATCTACTTGACTGAGTTACTTGTGGGAGTTGGGATACCGTGCTCAGAGAGGAGTGGTAGCTCGGCCTTGCAAGGAGAGCTGGGAGCTAGATGAAATATCTGGATAATGTGTGTGGCCCCTTTGTAGCTCAAGGGGCTAAGGGGGAAGAAGAGTACCCCTAGCGTTGGTTGGGAGGTATCGGTGAAGTCTTGACGGTCGGCGAGCGGGAGTTGCACGAAGCGCGTGGATGACACTTGGAGAAGGTGAACAGGAAATGGTACACTTCTTCATTTGAATGATAGAATTTTGTAGGATTTATGATTTGGATCTGCATGATTGTTGGGTAGTTAAACTGAGTTATTTTTAAAATTCGATGACTGAAATTGTTCTTAGCCTATCCTGATGATTGTTGACTCCCATGGTCTCCATTCCCTGCATGACTTGACATCCCTGTGGTGTTGAATGTGACCCTTGTGATTGTTTTCGTATGTCCCTAGCACGCCAGTCATCGCCTGAGTAGTCGGCCAAGAGCTTGATCTACGGTCGTCGCCTTAGCGTTAAAAGACCTATGGATCTCAACACCCTGATTTTCTGTGCGAGCATGGTGAAGCAAAGGATGAACTCATCCATCAACCTCTGTTGTTGTCCTTGGTTGATTGTTTGTCTTGCTCTTTGATGCATTTATTTGACCCGACAATTTAATGATAGAAGGTGAAAGTTTATCCTTTTATTGTCTGCTTAATATTGGGCTGTAGATTGATTATGATTTTATTCTTCTAAAATTTATTCGAACCAGAACGTCTCCCCATTTTTGTGTTGAATGGTCTGCCTAATATTTACTTCCAAAGATAATCGATTTTAGTCCCTTTATTTCCTGAAGTGTTTTGTTAAGCGATTTGCTTTTATAGAAAAGACAACAACGTAAATCCTCTTCTGGCGTGTTTTGGTCCAGCGATTTGTGTTCGTTCTGTTCTTTTTTTTTATGGTCAGCTTCTGCCCGGCGTCTTTTATTTTCTCTGGCATTCATCTCCTTTCCTTCTGCAAGATTTTACTTTACCCTAAATAAAAAAAAAAAGAAAAAAAAAAAAATGAAACAGTCCCACACTCAATTTTAATTTCAACCCAACATCTTGATTGATTGTCCACTCAGCCTTTCGGTTTAAATGTTTTCACATACATATAGTTTCTACTTCTAGAATTGGTCAAGGGCCATGATTTACCTTAAAGATACCTCTCGGTGATAAATCATTTTAACAACAGTAAACTATTGACTGCATTGACCACTTGACGATGGAGATTTTGAATGTCAGTTATAAGCCTTAAGAATGAATGTGTTTTCCTTTTGATTTCCATGGTTTTTCCATTTAGAAGTTGATTGTATTACCGCTGGAATGACCACCTATTGGGGACCACAAAATTGACATGAGAATGATTGTGGTTTCCATAATTACCATGATTTTTCTTTAAGGGATGACTGTGTTTTTTTCTCCTTTTATTTTTACCCACGAATTTACTATTAAAATTATGTCTGATATCGATGCTTAATGTTCACGAATTGCTATTAAACCGTGAATGAGACCATTGTTAAATTCTCATGTTTGTGAAAAAGTTATCTCCATAACACTCGCTTGCCAGAATTTGCCTAAATAAAAATCTGTTGGAAAACCCAGGATTTATTCAGTTTTGAGGTTGCGTCCATCTAGGGGGTAGAGTCATCTATTACCTATGTGTTAACAAAGTCAATTGGAGAGGTTGGCCAGGAAGAGTTCGCTTCTCTATCCACAATATTGAATGGGGGCATTGAAGCTCTGTTCATTGGATGGGGGTTCACATTTTTGCATCGGGGTTTGCATTGACCCGAGAACATTTCATTGTATTTATGTAGAGGAGGGCTTGAGAGAAGGGAGACATTGCCCAATCGAGCTGACGGATTTTCATCCATTGATGTGCATGGGGGACATACCATGAAGATTAGTTCATCGGCTTGAACCTTTGTCTGTGTTTTTTCTTACCATTTAAACTTGTCTGAGACCATTGTTAAATGCTCACGACTTGACCATTCCAAAATCCATCTGAGACCGTTGTTTAATGCCCATTATCATTGCCTTTAAAAGTTGACCTTGATTATTGTAATTACCCATGAATTTTTCCTTTAGAATGTTACCAGAGCTTGCTGTATTTACCCTTGATTTTTGCCTTAGAATGTTGACTGAGTTCACTTGCCGAAATGACCACGATTCGCCTTCAAGCTGTGGCTGCATTTTCCCTTGAATGTTGGTTGCGTTTTGTTTTCCTTATTATAATGGAAGTTGGACACTTGGTTAAAGATAAGGTTGAATTTACCATAAGTAAAAATGATCCTAATATATTGATTAAATATTTTATGATTTAGGAAATGAAGGGAAAAGGTTGATGTGATGAGAAGTAAAAATTGTTCTAATTTATTATTAAAAATATAATTTTATGACATAAGAAAGAAAATTAAAGTAAAAAAAATCAAAACCCTTTCTTTTGTCAAAGTAAAATGACCGTATATCTTTATTTCATTTATTTGATTTGAAATTCGTTGTATTGAAATGTGTTACAACAAATTGAAACATATTATAGTAAGTATATGTTTGTCGAAGGTACATTCATGAAGTAGGGACTTGGATGCCCATATATCTTTATTTGATTTGAATATGCTACAACAAATTGAACATGTACAATAAGTATAGTTTTTTCAAGGTACATTCAGGAAGCACAGATTTGGATGGAAACATATGTCGAAGAAAAGAAGAAAGCATTTCTTTTTATGAATAGATTGGTTCAAACAACAATAGCTTTATCTTTAATGATATAAATTTTCATAGCTAAATTAATATAGGTGGAGTAAAAGGAAAAGAGGTATTTTTAATGTTATTTGATACTAAAAAAATTGTAATGTCTTTTAAGCTAAGTACAATTTCTTAATTTTATCTAACCTACCTTGTCATGTTTATGTGGTGTTGGGTACATGCTTCACTTATTTCTAATTAAAATCATTGCAATTTTATAATGAATGGCTAATTTATAATTGACAGACTAGTTAGATTTCAATTAATGATTAATTATATTTTTAATTATTAGTCCAATCGAATGTCTAGACTTTCTTAGTAATGTTCTTTGAATGTTGATTTATATGGTACTCTGTTGTCACTTGTAACTTAGGACTGTGCAAATGAATTTGTTTTAAGGCTAATATGGATTGTACCTTAATGATATTCTGCAATTTTGACATACTAAGTTGAGCTCGTAATAGATGATTAAAAGATAGTAACTATTGACTAGCTTGACTCGACAATTGATCGCGATTTAGAGAAGTCCCCCTTTCTTTTTAGCTTGTGCTTCCCTTTGAGGGTGTTGATGTTCGTTTAATTAATGTTTGTACTTGGTTAGTAAACTCTTAATGTGCTTGGTTGAAAACTATAAGAGATTCTAGTTACTGGTGTAATTGTTGGGGTGCGTGGGGTTGTTAGGATGATTGCCTCAGCTTAGTAGGCTTGGTCTGCTTGTGTCGGGGAAGTGTAGACACCTCCTGGTTCCTCAGAATAGTCGCCATCCCTGAGACCTTAAATTGTCAAAATAGATGAGAACCTAGGCTTGAGTGTTGCTTATGTGTCCTCGAGGTCCTAACCATTGCAGGGTAGGATGGGCGGGCAATTATTCTTTTTCTTGTTAGGTCATCTTGTGGTTGTTGCGTGAGTTGCTTGCATGGTGTTCGTCATCGTGTTGCATTGTTGAGTATAATGTCATGTTTACCTTCTTACACACACACACAAAAAAAAAAAATTCTCTTGTTGTGTGAGGCTTGATGTCGTGACAAAACGAGAGGTTTGTTACATGTGGTATCAGAGCAGGTTCAACCAGCGACTTGGGATCACTACAGATTTTGTTGTTATGATTGATTATACTATTGCTGATCAAGTTTACTTGTGTGCATGTAGGTAATCATGGTTAGAGGATGACGTGGAGGCAGACAATGGGGTGCTAGGGGAGGAGGCACGACGCCTCTAGTAGCATCCACACCTGAGGGGTCTAAACCCCAAGGAGATGAGCAGGCTCTCGGATAGGAGCAAATAGCAGTTGGTGATGTAGTCAAAATTATGAGATCTTTTCAGCGCATGTCCGAGGCTCTGATCAGCCGTTTGGACAGAGATGAGGCCAGGGAGCTGACACCCACTGAGGTTCCACCGCGCGCTCCGGTCGGTACTGGTAGAATTCACCGTGAACTCGAGAAGTTCAAATTTCCCGATTTCTTTGGTGCCCTAGATGGCATAGCCACTGAGGCATGGTTGGAGAACATGGCGATGTGCTTCACACTTCATGATTATACCTCCAACATGAAGGTCTACATGGCGGTCTTCCAACTGAAGGGGAGAGCTCTTCTATGGTGGAAGACACTCCTATCACAGCTGAACGTGGTTGTCGAAGATGTGTCATGGGAACTATTCAAGGAATGGTTCCGAGAGAGGTACCTTTCAAAGGAATTCATTGAGCGTCAACTTAATGAGTTCAACGCCTTACAACAGGGAGGTCATATGGTGCCCCAGTTCGAGGCCTATTTTATGGAGTTGCTCCGGTATGCTCCGCACCATAACACTGAGCAAATTAAGGTCAGCAGATTCTTTTTCATCCTTAACGGAAGCCTGCGTGCAAAGGTTAGGATTTTTATGCTTAAAACCTTGCATGATGTTGTCCAGAAGGCCTTCATAGCAGATGAGGAGCTTATTAGTGGGGGTTAGATGAGGACTACAGTGAGACCAATAGGGTAGGTTTCATCTGGAGAACAACAACATCTGCCATCAGACACCAGCGAGACATACGGTGGGATATCATGGCTTCTAGAGGGGATCCACTTTCACTACACCTCGACGATCGACGCCTCAGAAGGGGACACCTTATCGGGGACCACAACATCAACAGCAGTGTCGCCCGCAGTAGCAGCAGTTTAGACATGTTTAGTAGAACAGACTAGGGTTCCAGGCCAATGGGCTGTCATCTTCTACTTCGGGTACCAGGACTACTGGGCTGAAGAAGGGGTGTTGGATGTGTGGGGAGCCACACTACCAGTGCGACTGCCCTGTGTGGAGGACTAGAGCATCTGGATCAGTCGGACCCACTACCATGGGAGATATCGACAAGGCCCATCGGATTCATGCAGTAGTGAATAACCGTCGGGCAGAGCACCAGTCAACTGTGCTTGAGACGATAGGTACTGTCGCTGACCAGACCCTTAGTATTTTGATATATCCTAGTGCTACTAAGAGTTTCATTTCTGGTGGAGTGCTAAAAAGGATTAAGTTAAAGGCAATCAAACAGAATGAGTTTAGCTTCATGGAGATGGATTTGAGAGCCAAACAGAAGGTGGGAGGAAAGTTTACGGGCTGTGTCCTTAACCTGGGAGAGTTTGTCACAAGGGCCAACCTATACGTCACGATCTTAGGATCTTATGACGTCGTGATTGGTATGGAATGGTTGGAATCGCATCAGGCGATACTCAACTGTAAGACAAAATGATTGATCTTGGTCGATGACGAGGGACAAATACGTGTGATTGTAAGATGGAACCAGGGAGTTTCCCTGAGGTTCATCTCTTCCTTAAATCTATAGAAGAGTATGTGCAAGGGGTACAAGCTTTATGCGATCCTTGTGTTAAACGAGAAGGGAGTAGCGGAAGGTCTAAAAAACCTTCCAGTGCTGAAAGAGTTTGCAGACATATTTCCAGAGGAGTTACCTGGGATGTTGCCAAAGAGGGAGTTGGATTTTACCATAGACATGAAACCGGGGACTGAACCAATAGAAAGAATGCCTTATCAAATGTCAACCCCGGAGTTACAAGAGTTGAAAATGCAACTAAAGGAGTTGTTGGACATGGGACTGATACGTCCTAGTGTGTTAACATGGGGTGCACCTGTAATTTTCATACGAAAGAAAGAAGGATCGTGGAGGCTTTGCATTGACTACCGTCAACTGAAAAAGGCTACAATCAAGAATCAGTATCCATTGCCAAGAATTGATGATCTGTTCGATCAAATGAAGGGTGTGACGATGCTCTCCAAGATCGATTTTCGATCAGGGTATCACCAGTTATGGATCAAGCATGATAACATCCCTAAGACTGCCTTTAGGATGAGGTTTGGACATTACGATTTTACTGTTTTACCGTTTGGATTGACAAACGCCCCAGGGGTATTTATGAGTTTGATGAATGGGGTGTTCCACAAGTACTTGGACAAGTTCATCCAAGTATTCATTGACAATATTTTGATTTATGCTCGGACAATGGAGGAGCATGACGAGCACTTGCACTTGGTACTACAGTGTCTGTGAGAGAACAAATTGTATGGGAAGTTGTCCAAATGCTCTTTTTACCAATCAAAGATTCACTACTTGGGGCATGTCATCTCCGGTGAAGTCATCAACGTGGATCCAACAAAGGTCAAGGCTATTATGGAATGGCCTGCACCAATGAATGTCCCAGAAGTGCGTAGCTTCGTGGGTTTAGCATGATACTATAGATGATTCATTGAGGGATTTTAGAAGATAGAAAATTCGATCACGGAATTGCAAAAGAAAAACAAGAAGTTTGTTTGGACCGAGAAATGCATGGAAGCATTTTGGTGGCTTAAGGAGTTGTTGACAATAGCACCGATAATAAAGGTCCCTAACATGGACGCGGACTTCTTGTATGCACTGATGCATCCAAAGAAGGGTTAGGCGAAGTCTTGATGTAAGACGGACGAGTAATCGCTTACATTTCAAGGAAACTGAGAAGGCATAATGAGAACTATGCGACACATGATTTGGAGTTGTTAACCATCATATATGCCTTGAAATTTTGGAGACACTACCTTGTTGGATGAAAATTTGAACTAAATACTGATCATTGTGGACTACAACACATATTTATTCAAAGTGACCTGAACGTGCGACAACAATGTTGGTCGATCGGAATTGCTTAGAAAGTATGATTTCGAGATTACTTACATAAAAGGGACAGTGAACAGGGTGGAAGATGCATTGAGTCAGAGACCACACATCTTTTCGGTGTTTCCCCTTTAGACGAATCTACGTGAAAATATTCTAACTTTACAACGTAACGATGACTCGTACAAAGAGGTCGAGGGTTTTATCGGACAAAACCCAATGATGGTACCACGATTTGAGGGATTTTCATTTGATAGCGATGGCTTATTGAGGTTTAAAAGTTGGATCTACATACTGCCAAATGATGATTTGAGGATGTTGATCCTAAGCGAGGCTCATAGAGAAGTATACATGGCTCATCTGGGAGTCATGAAAATGAGTGAAGAACTTAAACCCTTATTCTTCTCGAAGGGAATGAAGGTAGACATAGTCAACTATGTGGCCAGATGTCTAGAATGTCAGCAAGTAAAGGCTGAACATAGACACCCAGCAGGATTACTACAACCACATGCTATTCCGGAATCGAAATGGGAGGTTATTTTGATGGATTTTATTATTGGATTGCCACTGACGGCAAGGAGACATGACTCAATTTTTGTAGTAGTAGACACTCTGACGAAGAGTGCTCACTTTATTCCTGTGCATACCATGTATCAGGCACCTGACATAGCTAGAGTTTTCATCAGTGAGATTGTGAGGCTACATGGCATGCCTAAGAGGATTATATCCGATCGAGGATCGGTGTTTACTAGATGATTTTGGATGAGTTTCCAAGAGGCCCTGGGAACCCAACTTAACTTTAGTACTATGTATCACCCAGAGATTGATGGGAAAACTGAATTAATGAACCAAACCTTGGAGGACATGTTGCACATGTACATGATGGACCAACAAAAGCATTGGGAAGAATTCTTTCCACTAGTAGAGTTCGCTTACAACAACAGTTACCAGAGCACCATTAAAATGGTGCCTTCTGAGTTTCTTTATGGGCGACCATGTCGGACGCCTTTGAGTTGGGATCATCTCGAGGATAGGGTCCTGGTGGGACCCGAAGAGATCCAAGAAATGGAAGAGAAAATGCAAACAATAAGACAAAGGATTAAAGAAGAACAGGATCGAAAGAAGAGTTATGCCGATGCGCACCGTGTCAACCATAGTTATGAGGTCGATGATCGAGTCTTCTTGAGGGTTAAACCTCATAAAATCTCAATCAAGTTTGGGAAGGGAGATAAACTCTCTCCTAGGTTCATGGGACCTTTCGAGATTGTCGAGAGAAAGGGGCTCGTGGCCTATCGACTAGCCTTGCCTGATTATTTGAGGTGTGTGCACGATGCTTTTCATGTATATGTTTTGAGACATTATTGTTGGAAATACTAAAACAACTGAGAGGGGGGGGGTGAATTAGTTGTATGTGAGCTTAAAATTTTTTAAGTCTGTTAAAACATTATTAATCTTTCTTCATGTGGTCATTAACAACATACAACATATGGACAGTAAAAGTAAAGACCACCAGTCACACATAGAGTACACACAGAGACAGATTTTCACGAGGAAACCCATAAAGGGTGAAAACCTCTTCTTATTCAAAATGATAGGTAGTCTTTTTCAGTTCTGTACATCATTTATCATTGAGCACCAACTCAATGTGAGGCTGCTACCTCTGTTTTACAAGCTGCAACTTGTTTGAGAGCTCCAACTCTCTAGTTTCTCTAG
>SNQJ01S0140524.1:28061-38411 GCA_010110895.2 Picea sitchensis | reverse complement strand
TAAAATCTGGCGAGTTATAATGAATGGCTAGTTTATGATTGACAGACTAGTTAGAATTTAAATAATGTTTAAATTATATTTCTTAATTATTAATCCAGTCGAATATCTAGACCTGCTTAGTAATGTTATTTAAATGTTGATTTAGATGGTACTCGGTTGTTACTTATAATTTAGAATTGCGCAATGAATTTTTTTAAGGATAACTTAGATCGTACCTTAACGATATTTCGCATTTTAGATCTACTAAGTTGGGCTCACAATAGATGATTAAAATGACGGTAACTATTGACTACCTCGACTCGACGATTGATCGGGATTTTGGCGAAATCATTTTCAGCTGGCGCTTCCCATTGAGGGTGTGTTGTTTACTAATTAATGTTTGTTTTAGGTTGTAAGAATGTTTAATGTGACTGTTTTTTCACTGCAAGGGTTCTGGATCTTGTGTAAATAATTTTGGTTGCATTGGGATGTATGGTGTTGTCCTTAGCGTGTAAGCTTGGTCAGCTATTGTTAGGAGGGATGTAGACACCTCCTTGTAAATCAGAACAGTCGCCAACCCTGAGACCTTAAATGGTTAAAATCAATGGGAACATGGGCTTGAGAGTTGCTTATGTGTCTTGGAGGTCCTAACCATTGCAGGGTAGGACGGGCGGGTAGTCAATCTTATTTATTTGCTGGTTGATTGTCGTTCATTGCTTGTTGATGCTTGATGTGCATCTTAGATCTTTATGTTGTTGTCGCAGTTGCATGCATCATGATTCGTCGTCGTGTTGTGATGTAGAGTATAATTTATTTATTACCCTTATACACACGTACACACACAAAAAAAAATAAAAAATAAAAAAATATTGCACTTGTTATGAGAGGTTGATGTCGTGACAAACGGGAGGTTTGTTACATATGGTATCAGAGCGAGTTCAACCTGCGACTTGGGATTGCTAGGCTTTCATTGATATGATTGATTATACTGTTGTTGATCGAGTTGACTTGTGTGCATGTATGGTAATCATGGTTAGAGGACGCGGAGGCCGATGACGGGGTGCTAGGGGAGGAGGTGCGACGCCTCCAGTAGCATCCACTCCTGAGGGGTATAACCCCCAAGGAGACAAGCAGGTTCTCGGACAGCAGCAGATAGCAGTTGGCGACGTAGTTGGAATGATGAGATCTTTCCAGCGCATGTCCGAGGCACTGATCAACTGTTGGGACCGAGATGAGGCCAGGGCACCAGCACCCGCTAAGGTTCCACAACGCGCTCCGGTCGGTACTAGTAGGACTCACCATGAACGTGAAAAGGTCAAATTTCTCGAGTTCTTTTGTGCCCTGGATGGCACAGCCGCCGAGACATGGTTGGAGAACATGGAAATGTGATTTTCCCTCCACGATTATACCTCCAACTTGAAGGTCTGCATGGAGGCCTTTCAACTGAAGGGGAGCGCTCTTCTATGGTGGAAGATGCTCCTACCACAGCTGAACATGGCCGTTGAGGACATGTCATGGTAACTGTTCAAGGAACAGTTCAAAGAGAGGTACCTTTCAGAGGAATTCATTAAGTGTTAGCTCAAAGCGTTCAACGCCCTATGACAGGGAGGTCGTACAGTGTTCGAGTACGCAGCCCATTTTATGGAGCTGCTCCGGTATGCTCTGCACCTTAACACTGAGAAACTTAAGGTTAACATCTTCGTATTTATCCTTAACGGCAGTCGACGTGCAAAGGTTAGGATTTTGATGCCTCAAACCTTGCACGATGCCATCTAGAAGGCCCTCATAGAACAGGAGGAGCTTATCAGTGGGGGTTAGACGAGGACTCCAGCGAGACCAGGAGGGAAGGTTTCATCTGGAACACAGCAACACCAGACACCAGCGAGACATACGCTGAGATATCGTGGCTTCCAGAGGGGATCCACTTTCAGTACACCCCAACAACCAATGCCTCAACAGTGGGTACCTTACCGGGAACCACAGCATTAGCAGTAACATCGCCTGCAGCAGCAACAGTTTAGGCCTATTCAGCAGAACAGACCAGGGTTCCAGGCCAGTGGGCCTTCATCTTCTCCTTCGAGTACCAGGACTACTGGGCTGAAGAAGGTGTGTTGGACATGTGGGGAGCCACACTACCAGCACGACTATCCTGTGGAGAGGACCAGAGTGTCTAGATGAGCAGGACCCAGTACCGTGGGAGATATGGGAAAGTCCCATCGGATTTATGCAATGGTGAATAACCACTAGGTAGAGCATTAGTCGACTGTGCTTGACACGAAAAGTACCATCACTGACCAGACCCTTAGTATTTTGATAGATCCCGGTGCTACCGAGAGTTTCATTTTTGGTACAATGATAAAAAGGATTAAGGTAAAGGCTACCGAGAGTTTCATTTCTGGTACAACGATAAAAAGGTCAGGGGAAAAGTTACGTGCTATGCCCTTAACCTAGGAGAGTTTGTCACCAAGGCCAACTTGTACGTCACGATATTGGGATCTTATGATGTTGTGATTGGTATGGATTGGTTGGAATCGCATGAGGCGATACTCAAATGTAAGACAAAACGGTTGAGTTTGGTCAATGGCGAGGGACAGAGACGTGTGATTGTAGGCTGGAACCAGGTAGATTCCTTAGGGTTCATCTCTTCCTTTTCAACCTCGACATGTGATTGTTTCTCTACATTTTTTTTAATTAATCTAATTGACCACCGTTTCTCTAATGCGTTGCCAAAGATGGCCACCTTTACCCACGATTTGGGGGCTTTAAGAAATTGCCTGAGCGTGTTGTTCCACCCTCCGATTTAGCATTTTCTTTTATCAAAGTCTCTTGTTGGGATTGACCACTTTTACTTTGTTGCCCTTATCCTTGAAAGTTTCGTCCGCCTTCGACTTGATGCCCGGATGTGCTGTTGTTAAATTCTTTTTCGGGCAATGCCAAAACTGCACCTGTGAAACAGGACCATGTCAGCATAATCATAGAAACCCTGCGAAAGGAGGAATGGAATTTGTTTTTGGTAGCTTTTATTAACGCAGACTTGCAACCATCCATATGCCGCGACTGGTAAGAAATTTTATGGCAAGCTTTATGGCTCTTTTTTTTGGTAGCATAATTATGGTAGGAATTTTTACAGCTATCTTTATGGACGCAACTTTAACGACAACAGTTTATGCCAAATTTAGGTTTGGGGGTTATTCAACTAACCTTGATTTATGTGCAATAATTATCTAGTTTTATGATAAAGAGGATATTTTACTGGTGTTACTATTATTCCATAAACCTTACAAGATATATTTGCTTAAACTTTGATACATGTACATACCCAAATTCCTTTACATCCAAGAATAGAATTGACACATTCACAAATCTTGTTATAACTAGAGTGGTTCAAGCAACACTTACCCTTATCTATGAAGGATATAATTTCCATAGCTAATAAATCTAGGTTGAGTTAAAAAGAGAAAGGAGGGATTTTTTTAAATGTTATTGGATACTATATAAAGTGTATCCAATAAAAAGAGAAAGGAGTACAATTTCTTAATTTTTCTAACCTGCCTTGTCATGTTTATGTGGCGATGGGTACATGCTTCATTCGTTTCTAAGTAAAAAAAAATATGGCGAGTTATAATGAATGGCTAGTTTATGATTGACAGACTAGTAAAATTTAAATAATGTTTAAATTATATTTCTTAATTATTAATCCAGTCGAATATCTAGACCTGCTTAGTAATGTTCTTTAAATGTTGATTTAGATGGTACTCGATTGTTACTTATAATTTAGAACTGCGCAATGAATTGTTTTAAAGATAACTTAGATCGTACCTTAACGATATTCTGCATTTTAGATCTACTAAGTTGGGCTCGCAATAGATGATCAAAATGATGGTAACTATTGANACTAGCTCGACTCGACGATTGATCGGGATTTTGGCGAAATCATTTTCAGCTGGAGCTTCCTATTGAGGGTGTGTTGTTTACTAATTAATGTTTGTTTTAGGTTGTAAGAACGTTTAATGTGATTTTTTTCTCACTGCAAGGGTTATGGATCTTGTGTAAATAATTTTGGTTGCATTGGGATGTATGGTGTTGTCCTTGGCATGTAAGCTTGGTCTGCTATTGTCGGGTGGGATGTAGACACCTCCTTGTTCCTCAGAACAGTCGCCAGCCCTAAGACCTTAAATGGTTAAAATCGATCAGAACCTGGGCTTGAGCGTTACTTATGTGTCTTGGAGGTCCTAACCATTGCAGGGTAGGACGGGCGGGTAGTCAGTCTTATTTATTTTTCGGTTGACTATCGTTCATTGCTTGCTGATGCTTGATGTGCATCTTAGATCTTTATGTTGTTTTCGCAGTTGCATGCATCATGATTCGTCGTCATGTTGCAATGGAGAGTATAATTTCTTTATTACCGTTGCACACACACACACAAAAAAAAATTAAAAAAATAATATTGCACTTGTTATGAGAGGTTGATGTCATGAAAAATGAGAGGTTCGTTACATATGGTATCAGAGCAGGTTCAATCTGCAACTTGGGATCGTTACGACTTTCATTGATATGATTGATTATACTGTTGTTGATCGAGTTGACTTGTGTGCATGCATGGTAATCATGGTTAGAGGATTCCGCGGAGGCAGATGACGAGGTGCTAGGGGAGGAGACACGACGCCTCTAGTAGCATCCACGCCTAAGGGGTCTAACCCCCAGGGAGATGAGTAGCTTCTCGAACAAGAGAAGATAGAACTTGGTGATGTCATCGTAATGATGATATCTTTCCAGCGTATGTTTGATGCACTGATCATCCATTTGGACCGAGATGAGGCCAGAGCACCTTGACCCACTAAGGTTCCACAATGTGCTCCGGTCGGTACTGGTAGCACTCACCGTGAACGCGACAAGGTCAAATTTCTCGAGTTCTTTGGTGCCCCGGATGGTGCAACCGCTGAGGCATGGTTGGAGAACATGGAAATGTGCTTCGTCCTCCGCGATTATACCTCCAACTTGAAGGTCCACATGGTGGCCTTTCAACTGAAGAGTAGCGCTCTTCTATGGTGGAAGATGCTCCTACCATAGCTGAACATGGCCGTTGAAGACGTGTCATGGGAACTATTCGAGGAACGGTTCCGAGAGAGGTACCTTTCAGAAGAATTCACTAAGCATCAACTCAAAGAGTTTAATGCCCTACAATAGGGAGGTTGTATGGTGCCCGAGTACGCAACCCATTTTATGGAGCTACTTCGGTATGCTCCGCACCTTAACACTGAGAAACTTAAGGTCAAAAGGTTCGTATTCAGCCTTAACAGTAGCCGACGTGAAAAGGTTAGGATTTTGATGCCTCAAACCTTACACGATGTCATCCAGAAGGCCCTCATAGAAGAGGAGGAGCTTATCAAAGGGGGTCAGACCATGACTCCAGCGAGACCAGCAGGGCAGGTTTCATCTAGAACACAGCAGCACCAGACACCAATGAGATATACGCTGGGATATTGTGGCTTCCAAAGGGGATCCACTTTCACTACACCTCGATGACCGACGCCTCAATAGAGGGCACCTTACCGGGGACCATAGCATTAGCAGCAGTGTCGCCTGCAGCAACAATAGTTTAGGCCTATTCAGAAGAACAAATTGGGTTCCAGGATGGTGGGCCATCATCTTCTACTCTGAGTACGATGAATACTGAGCCGAAGAAGGGGTGTTGGACGTGTGGGGAGCCACACTGCCAGTGGGACTGTCCTGTGGAGAGGACCAAAGCGTCTGGATCAGCAGGACCCACTACAATGGGAGATATGGGAAAGGCCCATCATATTTATGCAGTGGTGAATAACCGTTAGGCATAGAATCAGTCTACTGTGCTTGAGACGACATGTACCATCGCTGACGAGATCCTTAGTATTTTGATAGATCCCGGTGCTACCGAGAGTTTCATTTCTGGTACAATGCTAAAAAGGATTAAGGTAAAGGCAGTCGAGCAGGATGAGTTTAGCTTCATATAGATGGCCTTGGGAGCCAAACAAAAGGTCGAGGGAAAAGTTACAGGCTGTGCGCTTAACCTGGGAGAGTTTGTCACCAGGGCCAACTTGTACGTCACAATCTTGGGATCTTATGATGTCATGATTGGTATGGATTGGTTGGAATCGCATGAGGCGATACTCAACTGTAAGACAAAATGGTTGAGCTTGGTCAATGACGAGGGACAGAGACGTGTGATTGTAGGCTGGAACCAAGCAGTTTCCCTAAGGTTCATCTCTTCCTTACATCTACGGAAGAGTATGCGCAAGGGGTGCAAGCTTTATGCGATCCTTGCGTTAAACGGGAATGGAGTGGCGGAAGCTCTAGAACACCTTCCGGTGGTGAGAGAGTTTGTAGATGTGTTTCTGGACGAGTTACATGGGATTCTGACAGAGAGGGAATTAGATTTCACCATAAACCTAAAACCGGGGACTGAACCAATAGCAAGAACGCCTTATCGAATGTTGACCCCGTAGTTACAAGAGTTGAAAATTAAATTGAAGGAGTTGTTGGACCTGGGACTGATACGTCCTAGTGTGTCACCATCGGGTGCACCTGTTATTTTCATATGGAAGAAGGATGGATCGTGGAGGCTTTGCATTGACTATCGTCAACTGAACAAGGCTACGATCAAGAATCAGTATCCATTGACGAGGATTTATGATCTGTTCGATCAAACGAAGGGGGCGACGATGTTCTCCAAAGATTGATTTTTGATCAGGGTATCATGAGTTATAGATCAAGGAGGATGATGTCCTGAAGACCGCGTTTAAGACAAGGTATGGACATTACGAATTTACTGTTTTACCGTTTGGACTGAAAAAATCCCCAAGGGTATTTATGAATTTGATGAACGAGGTGTTTCGCGAGTACTTGGACAAGTTCATCCAAGTGTTCATTGACAATATTTTGATTTACTCTCATACGATGGATGAGCATGACGAGCACTTACTCTTGGTGCTACATTGTTTGCGAGAGCACAAATTGTTTGGGAAGTTGTTCAAATGCTCATTTTATCAGTCAAGGATCCACTACTTTGGGAATTTCATCTCTGACGAAGGAATCATCATGGATCCAACCAAGGTCAAGGATATTATGGAATGGCTTGCTCCGAAGAATGTCCTGAAAGTGCGTAGCTTCATGGGTTTAGCAGGATACTATCGACGATTCGTCAAGGGATTTTTGAAGATAGTAAATCCGATCATGGAATTGCAGAAGAAAGACAAGAAGTTTGTTTGGACCGAGAAATGCGTAGAATCATTTCAGAGGATTAAGGAGTTTTTGACCATAGCGTTGATACTCAAGGTCCCTAATATGGACGCAGACTTATTGGTATGCACTGATGCATCCAAGGAAGGCTTAGGCAGAGTTTTGATGCAAGATGGACGAGTAATTGCTTACATTTCAAGGAAACTGAGAAGGCATGAGGAGAACTATGCCATGCACTATTTGGAGTTATTAGCCATCGTATATGCCTTGAAGGTTTGAAGACACTACCTTGTTGGACAAAAATTTGAACTAAGGATTGATCATTGTGGACTACAATACATTTTTACACAAAGCGACCTGAACGCACGACAACGACGTTGGTCATAATTTCTTAGCGAGTACGACTTTGAGATTACTTACATAAAGGGAACAATGAACCAAGTGGCGGATGCTTTGAGTCATAGGCCATGCATCTTTTTGGTGTTGCCTCTTCAAATGAATCTACGTGAAAATATTTTAACTTTACAACGTGACGACGATTGGTACAAAGAGGTCGAGCGTTTTATCGGACAAAACACAATGATGGTACCATGATATGAGGGATTTTAATTTGATAGCGATGGTTTATTGAGGTTTAAAATTCGGATTTACGTACCGCCAAATGACGAATTGAGGATGTTGATCCTGAGCGAGGTTCATAGAGCAATTTACATGGCTCACACGAGAGTCACGAAGATGAGGGAAGACCTTAAACCCTTATTCTTCTGGAAGGGAATGAAGACCGACATAGTCAACTATGTGGCCACATGTCTAGAGTGTCAGCACGTAAAGGTTGAACATAGACACCCAACATGATTACTTCAACCACATGCCATTCTGGAATCGAAATGGGAGGTTATTTCGATCTATTTTATTGTTGGATAGCCACTGACGGTGAGGAGATGTGACTCGATTTTTGTAGCGGTAGACACCCTAACGAAGAGTGCTCACTTTATTCCTGTGCGTATGATGTATCAGGAACCCGAGATAGCTAGAGTTTTCATCAGTGAGATTGTGAGTCTGCATGGCGTGCCTAAGAATATTATATCCGATCGAGGATCAATGTTTACTGGACGATTTTGGACGAGCTTCCAAGAGGCCTTGTGAACCCAACTTAACTTTAGTACTGTGTATCACCCAGAGACTGACGGGAAAACCGAACAAACTATCCAAACCTTGGAGGATATGTTTCACATGTACGTGATGGACCAACAAAAGAATTTGGAAGAATTCTTTCCACTAGTAGAGTTTGCTTACAACAACAGTTACCAGAGCACCATTAAGATGGCTCCTTTTGAGTTTCTTTACGGGCAACCATGTCGGATGCCCTTGAGTTGGGATCAGCTTGAGGATATGGTCCTGGTGGGACCAGAAGCCATCCAAGAATTGGAAGAACAAATGAAAACCATAATACAAAGGATTAAAGAAGTGTGGGATCGACAGAAGCATTATGCCGACGCGCGCCGTTAAACCACGTAAATCTGTGTCTCTCTTGTATTGTGTGTCTTTTGTGTTTTGTTTCTGCATTTGTTTTATTTTATTGCTCCACGGTTCTATTTTTCTAACACGATGGAACAGAGGGTTCATTCGTTCTCCTTTAAACAACTCAGGATTAATCATAAAGGAGGGACAGGGTTAATGACATTCCCTGCGACTTCCTGTAGTAGCTTAGTCGCACACTCAATCAATACGTATGAAGATATTGATGATTAGTTGTATCGATTTTGAACGAATTAAACTGATTAGCTTATCGACCTACCTACCTTAAGCAGGCAGGCGGGATAGTCATCATTTAAAGTAAAGATGAAAGACTTTCATTGAAGCTGCTGTCATTTTTACCCATTCATTTATTTCAGTAGGGGAAAAGATATCACCACCATTGATCGAGTATCGAACCACATTGATCGATGGCTGTCATTTATACCCATTCATTTTTAACTTCCTATATACCTTTTATATGAATGCATCTTGAATGCAAAATCCAATATTCTCATCATATTGTGCTTTCTCCAATTTAACATCTACTAGTGCCATAGTAGCAACGAGAGCTTTAATTTCCCGAGGAAAGATGTTTTCTCGAAGGGAGGCAGCAGGTAGAAATCTTAATGTCCTCTGTGAGAGAAGCAAGTTTGTTTCAAAAAATGGGTTGCATATCAGAGGGTGTAGTGTTCATGATTTTATGGCCCATGGTACACCCGATGCATAGACTGTAGGAATTTCTTATTTCCAATCCCTGCAGATGAGCGCCCTCCCTAACGCATTGTTGTATAACCTCGAATGTCCACCTATCATTTTCAACCTCGGCATGTGACTGTTTCTTTGCATTTTTTTTAATTAATCTAATTGACCACCGTTGCTCTAATGCATTGCCAAATATGGCCACCTTTACCCGCGATTTGGGGGCTTTAAGAAATTTCCTGAGCGTGTTGTTCCACCCTCGAATTTAGCGTTTTCTTTTATCAAAGTCTCTTGCTGGGATTGACCACTTTTACTCTCTCACCCTTATCGTTGAAAGTTTAATCCGCCTTCGCATTGATGCCTGGATGTGTTGTTGTTAAATTCTTCTTTCGGAAATGCCAGAACTACACCCTTGACATAGGACGATGTCAGCATAATCATAGAAACCCTGTGAAAGGAGGCATGGAATTTTTTTTTGGTAGCTTTTATTAATGCAGACTTGCAGCCATCCATATGGTGCGACTGGTAAGAAATTTTATGCCAAGATTTATGGCCCTTTTTTTTGGTAGCATAATTATGGTAGGAATTTTTACGGCTATCTTTATGGATGAAACTTTAACGACAACAGTTTATGGAAAATTTAGGTTTGGGGGTTAATCAACTAACTTTGATTTATGTGCAATAATTATCTAGTTTTATGATAAAGAGGAGATTTTAGTGGTGTTACTATTATTCCATAAACCTTGCAGGATATATTTTCTTAAACTTTGATACATGTACATACCCAAATTCCTTTACATCCAAGAATAGAATTGACACATTCATAAATCTTGTTATAACTAGAGTGGTTCAAGCAACACTTACCCTTATCTATCAAGGACATAATTTCCATAGCTAATAAATCTAGGTTGAGTTAAAAAGAGAAAGGAGGGATTTTTT
>SNQJ01S0140523.1:0-25031 GCA_010110895.2 Picea sitchensis | reverse complement strand
TGGATATCGGTGGCCACCCACCTTTTCCAAATGGCTCAAAACAGTTTTCTGGCCATTTTGGCAATTTACTATTTTTAGCAGGTTTTAACTTCCGGGGCCATTTTGAGGGTCCAAATGAAGGTTTTTCGAGATCAAGATTCTCAATGATAGCTAAAGGCATGATTGAGCCCCCAAAATGAATCTCCTCGACAATACCTTTCCAACGAGATATCACATGCCTAAAACGGAGATCGTATGCAAAAGTTACGACCCCGAGAAGTTGATGTACTCACTTTTGGCGCTTCATCTCCTAGGGTTAGGTTTTTGGATGTCTAGGACTTTTGACATTCCCGTTTATTGTAAAAGGGCCTTCAGAGCCTCATTGTAATCATCTTCTTGCGAATGCGATTAGCCGTCACATCTCTTCTCAGAGATAAACTGCCACCATTCTAGCGAGTCTTTCACTCTGTATTTTTACAGTCTTTGTACATTTCTCTGATTAATAGAAATCGTGTATTACTGTATATCTGTGTTTATGGTTGCATCTCTGATACATTTCTGCTATATTATTGAATATCTGCAATATCTCTGTGCATTTCTTTATTATATCTCCGCTCTCATTTTGTGCCGAAAATAATCCGGATCATTTACCTCAGCAGGAATCAAATTATAGACCTTCACAAATCTGGATGAAAACTCCTGCATTGTTTCGTCAGGTGATCTCTTCATGTTGTTGTACTGGGTCAACAACTGAAGGGGATTCTTCTTGTCTCCCCATTTTGCAAGGAAGATGGTTTCAAAGGCCTCGAAATCCACGATACTAGCTGGTGGAAGGGCTTTGAACCACTTCCTCACTTCTCCTGCAAGACTTTGTATAAATAACCTCATTTTCAAATCTTCAAAGTCCACCTCTTCCAAGTCTATGAAATCATTAAACCAATCTAGATGCTTCTGGGCTGATATGTTTCCTTCAACATCATAATCTTATAATCTTATAATCTTGAGGTAAATCATGTAGTTGAGCAGGTAGTATGAGGGGAACAAATCTAGCTGTCATAGCTATGGTGAGGGGTCAGGGTGGTTGTTGGTTATGAGCGGGGGTTACTATGGGCCTGGCAGATGCGACTAAAATCAAATCTTGGAATCTCTTTCCGTCAAAGATGGCCTCGCTTAAATAAGATTCAGACTTAGTTCTGAATAGGGCTTGCTCAAATTTCACATCGAACTCAAGGTATTCAATGCTAGTCACCCCATCCTTGGGAAAGGATAGATATCAGTCTGGATGAAAGACTGGGGTTACTGGCTTTTCTTTTCTTTTACGTACAATCTTTTCAGGGTTAGACATAGGGATTGCAACTTCTGGGTCTGGGTTGCTCTTGGTGTGAATTTTCTTAGGAGCCAGGATTTCTATCTAACATTGTTTGGTGCAACTGTTCTTTTGGTAACTGAGTCACCAGGCCAAAAATAATCTCAGCCAATAAGGTATTTGATCCACTTTCACCCTCAGGGATCAAACTAAATCTTTAAAGTCATTTTTCCCAGGGAAGATTTTTCAATTTCTTCCCTGGCAACAGTGCCAGAAAGTTAGCACTCTGTAAATTGTGTCCGACTGAAGAGACAAATGACAGAGGTAACTGTTTCAACCTGCTTTAGAGTTGAGCACTATCCTGCTCAACTCAGAGAGAGCTCTCTCTTGTCACTGGGTATTTCTCTAATAATCAGTGGCTAGATTTGGTTTGTTTTGGGGGTTTTCATAAAGTTGTCGGCGAAGAAGGGCCGGGTGGAAATCAGAGCTATGGAGTTGAAATTATGAAAGTGAATGAAAACAATTACTAGACGGTAGAACTCTCCAGAGGATAACGACTAAATGAGGCAATGAATTTGAGTTGTAAATTGAGTTTAATTAGAGTGGTAAGAGGAAGGAGGAAACAAATAATTGCATCAGAGCATTACTGAAATGAATTCTGAATTAGTTAAGAAGAAATACACATAGTTTAAATTGCTTAAGCCGAGAGCGTCACAAGACGAATTCTGGGCCTTTAACTATCCAATTTAAATAGAATAAAATGCAAATGGAAATAAAGAACATAGGAAATACATACAATGAAGGAAGACAAAACTCATATCACCATCATTAGAATCTTTTCATAGAGACTTCAAAAGATTCTACATGTATATTCAATTCAGCTCCAAAAAATTACAATAGAGTTTAGAAGAAACAAAAAGGTGCCCTTGCACTTCTACCAACATTAATTCATTCAGAATTTCTAGTACTTATACAATTCGATTACAATGGATGAAACCAAAACGTTTCAGCTTCTAAAACTGACTATAATAATTTCAACTGACAGTCTCGGCATATGAACCGATTTACAATGATTAAACAAAAAACACTTCATAAACTAGGGATGGATCTCTCTGACTTCTCTGCTTCCTTTGCGCCATCTTTCTTGCTATGATCCCCTGTCGAACTTTCTAGTTTGGTGACACCTGGAGGTTACTTACTGGTCCCTGGAAAACTACATTTCATCCTGCCGTGCCGCACAATCTCCTTCCACTATGAGTAAGAAGGAACCTTGTAATCCATCATTTCCTTTATTAGAATCTCCAGGTCAATGGAAGTAGCATAAGACATAGTTGGCAGCCCGATTTTCACTGTCTAGAACTGATTTAAAATCTCAAAGTCTTCGGCCAAATATTCCAACAAACTGGGTACCTTCAAATTCTCTTCCAGTTCTTCAAATTTTGAATGATCCATTTTTCACTGAGTGAGGAGAGAATTTTATTCCTCTTATTGTATAATTTCCCTTTACCATCCCAAAATGGTGGGAGGCCCTTGATAAACAATTGTTCAAATGTATCCCTAAACTCTTGTATACTTTGTTCCATTTGCACAACTTTGGTTTGAACTGACTTGAGAAAATTGTGTTTAGCGATGATCCTCTTGGCCCAAATGATCAGTGCAGTTCTGTCCTTTACCTCAATGGTCTGAAGATCAGTAGTGGACACATAATTCAACAAATCAATAGCATTCCGGGCCCATTCCGAGGGTTTTTTTGCTAATGTTTCATTAATAACAGTATATCTGCTTCGGGCAGTGATAGCCATGATGTCTTTCTCATTTATAAAATTCAGATAAACCTTGAATTTAGCAGCTTCAACAACAATATCATCCTAGATTACATGTTTATCTCCTTGCAACAATACTTTTCCCTTCAACCTTGTCTTCAGCTTGTTCACCCTCTCTTGCAAATCTTGATTCTCCTTTTGAAATTGGGCCATCTTTTCTTCCTTCATTTTCATCTCTTGCTGCAACTTTTCTATAACCTCCTTAAGGCTCTTGATCTCGTCTGTCTTTAAGCTTACTTGGGACATATCCTGAACCAATCCATAATGCTTCATCCAATTTCTGTAGTAGAAGGTACAATAGCAACCATGTCTGATTCGGTTGCCTGTCCTCGTGCCCAACTCTCTTTTTCCTTTTCAAGCTGCAATACTTTGGCTTTGTAATTTAACGCTTCCTGTCTGAATGTCTCCTTTTCTTGCTCTAGAGCAACTAAATCTGTTGCTTGTCGATGTTCTGTGGTAGACATCTTCAACTTCTTCTTTAGGCTTTGGATCATCTTCTCTTTCTCATATAAAGAAGCTTTTACCCCTTGAGGGCTTTCAGATTCCAATCTTTTGACTTGGGTCTGCCAGGCTTTGCTGGATGCTTTCTCCTGCTTCAACTGTCCATCTAATTTAAGTGCATGGGTTGTTAGTCTTGAAACCCTCAGACTCAGACTCAGATAGTCTGAATATACCATCTCACTGGCGTTTTTGTGGAACTTTACCTTGTCTGGGGCCTGAATATTCTCATAGTGCAACTTTATTTCAGACACTTTATCCTCATCTACCACTGCTATGTTAAATGTCTTTCTTTCCACATCCCTGACTGAGAATAGGGAAGCCATGTGCTGGGATATCTTTTCTACTTCAGGCAACAAATATCTTATCTGACTATTTGCCATACTTCCTTTCAGAACATACTGATTCGCTAAATGTTCTTTGAATTGGTATACTGCCCCAGGCGTCTTACTAAAGATATGTTTCTTGCTGCTGAAATTCCTTGAGCTGCTTTCACCCCGTGGCATACTCTCTGCGTTAGCTCCTTCGTGTTTTTTTTTTCTGATTTCCACCATCTTCATGCTCGTTTTCTCTTTGGGCTCTTCCTCCTTTAGATTTACTACCGGTGGGGACTGCGCGATCTTCACTTTCTTGAGAACATTTTTTTGACCACTGGTGCCCAAAGCCTTTGAACTGCTCCTTTTGTTATAAACACTCATCGTGGGAGCTTTAATAATCAACCTTGGAGAAGTTTTTTGTGTTTGGATCTGCTACGGGGCTGACTCTATTTGTTGTGTTTGATTAGATTGAAAAGTGACTTCCATATCTGCACAGGTTTCCAGATTTGCTAGTTTATCAAATCCTTCAACATGCTCATGCTCATAGGGGCCTTATCTGCTCATCAGTCTTCTTTTAGATATGACCTGGTGTGGGTCATTTTTCCTCCCTTGTAATTGTGTAAATCCAAATTCACTGAGTTTGGCCTAGATTTGAGGCAAACGGGACCTAGTCTTTACCACAAATGGTCCTACTAGGAAAGGAAACTTTAATTTAGATGCCTTGTGCATTTTCAGAAAGTGCTTTGTCTCTGAAATAATTCTTTATCTGATTAACTCTAGGGAAAAGAGTCTGGGAGTCAGGAAGACAGGTAAAAGGTAAGGTCCTTGTTGATAACGATACACCTAAATTACAGTAGAATGCATGAAAAACATCCAATCTCCTATCCTGTTCTCGGGATTAGGTTGTAAAGAGATTTTCATTTCTTCCAAAACCCTTGGCAGGCTGGTGCTGAAGATTAAACTATAAACTCTGGACATGATCTTGTTTATAAAAATTAGCATTGTGATCCTTTTGCATTCAGTCGAAATGAATGCAACTTCAGGGAAATCTGTCTTATTCGTTTCCAAGAACATTCTCAGCAAGTGCATGTAGTACCTGAAGTGTCTTAGTGAATTGAAAGTTACCATATGTTGGTGCATATTGTCAGCGATGAAAATGTCAAAACTGATATAGATTGACGGACTGGACTCTGACAGAAAAAAGGTCAACAGGAAACCCAACATGACTTCTACCACAAACTTGTCATTATCCAATCCTAGAATTTGACTAAGTATGGAGCAGGCCCACTGGACCTCAATAACCATGACGCTTACATTCATAGGTAACGACAAAATCTCAGAATGATATTCAGGTTTAACAATGGTCTGCAGAAATAGGGTTTTGACTTCGGAGGGACATTCTCTGTAGATTGTGATCATTTTCTCTTCCTCGAAGGGCTCCAACACTACGGGGGAAGACTCTGGTATACCGAGGGCGTGTCGAATTGATGAGCTATCTAATTTTCATAAGACCTTTGACCCTAACTTATTCAAAATGAACTTTTCTTCTCGTGATTATTGTTCTGCACACCAGCTTATGAACTCTGGGAAAGGGAAGGCGACTTCGACGACATAAGGGGTAATGGAGGCTTGGGCCGCTTCAAGGAAGAGTATTCGTTTCCCAACATTGTCTAATAAATTGGCTCTAGATACGGAAATGGGTGAGATGGTTATTTTTGTGTCAAATACATCAAAGTCCCTGTCAATTAGGGATTCTTCTTTAGAGGCAGGGTCTTGCTCTGTTATAGATAAAATGACAGGGTTCATGGCCATGATGAAAAATACCTATGAATCAACGGAGGATGCGCAAGTTTTGTTCACTGTGGAGCTTCAGTTTCGAACAGAGCGTTTGTGCCAATTTTCGAATGTTTGAATGATTTGAAATATCATAAAATAATTATCGGGGCTCTCCTTTTAAATGCGTTTTTCGATATCAAGGGCAAGACAAAATGGTTTTAGGCAGACCGCTTTTCACCCCGATATGCCTCTGGTGGAGCCACGTGTCTGCGAAGTGAAACCATGGTATTTTCCCCAGCCTGCCCTCGAGTTATTAACCTTCGCGTTACTTCATCACTCGATATGTCTCTTGACCATCGATCTGGGCTACTCGAGATCTACGGCCTGCTGGGCCCCATGAACTTCCGCACCTCCGCTATATTGGCCCTTCTCTGCTATATGTAACCTGGTCCTCCAAACTATTGCGCCTTCACCTTGATATGGCCCCTCGATAAATCCGACACTTGGATTCCATCAAAGAATTGTTATGGCGATAACAACATCCATAGAGCCCTCATCACATTGCTTATTTTTTTTCTTTAAAAACTATAAAAGAACCATGACAAAGAAAAGAACTATAAAACTAAATCCAAAAATATTAGAGTGCATCAAAAAGTATGTTTAATGATATTTGTGGTCCCATCCTCCAATTGTTGGCTTTCTTTAGAAAGGGAATCAACAACGATATTAAGTTCTATGAGTATCTCATATGATATGAAGTCAAACCGAGAGATGAACACCTTTAAAGTGTGAAGCCCCTTTTATCTAATTTATTACCAAAGTTAAGTTCCCAAATATGATATTTCTATCTATGGCACACTACAACAACAACTTTACATCTAAGGCTATAGGTTTAGATGTGTTATCATTTCTTGCATCAAGATCTACTTTGAATTGTATATAACGCCCCTCTAAGAAATAAAGGACTTCCCCAACACTATTATGATTACTATCTCTCTGATAAGCTCCACATAAAATGCCCCAATGATAGGATTTGTCAATTTGTAACCTTGGAGTCAACCTATGATTGTTGTATGGGACCTCTAAAATACAAATCCGAGACAAAGTTGAAATCCGAGCATATACCTAAAAATAAGGAAGGTATCTATCCTACAAAATGACAAAATTTCTTGCCAACCAAATACAACAAAAAAACTATATAGGGAAATGCTCTGAAATTTTTTAAATCTTTTTTCTCTAGTCATGCTTTCAAACGTTCTTCAATAGTGTTTCCTTGGCAAACATTTTCCACTTCTATAATATTTTTAACTTCCTTTCATGGAGCCTAAGAATATGGACACTTGATGAAAATATGTATAGTAGTTTTATCATTTGATCTACACAACATACATATGCTTGAACCATGTACAAATGCTTGAACCATGTTTGTTCCTCAACTGAAGCTTGTCCCAAGCCAGAACCTTATTCATGAGGGCCAACCATAGAATAATTCTAGACTTCTTTGGGGCCTTTAACTTCCATAAATGTTTCCACCATTACCACCAATGATATTTGTTTAATTGTATCAAACATAACTTTGTAGTCCAATTTTGCAACAAATTCACATGAACTTTGTTCTTGGCCCATGCCAAGGATTTGAGTCATTCCTTTAGTTTGCTATGGTCCTTCGTAATATAATTGATATATCCATTCCAATTATTAATCTGATCACCTACTAATCCCAATGAGTCTATTTATCTCCAACCTTGATGCCAAATATTAGTTGTGCCTTCATCTACAACTTGATTTAACAAAAAGAAACCTTGTTGATGAAGAGATTCAATAGTATCATTTGACAATAGGTACTTGTATCCACATCCTAAATGACATTAGAACCTAGTATTATGTTATACCCCGAGCCTACTTTACAGGCTTATAAATAACCAAGAATAGGGAACGAGCACACTGAATCTTTCCATTGATTTGAAACATTAATAGTGGATTTCCTTGGATTACAAATCCAATCTATAAAGGAGTCAATAGTATCATTTGACAATAGGTACTTGTATCCACATCCCAAATAACATTAGAACCCAGTATTATGTTATACCCCGAGCCTACTTTCCAGGCTTATAAATAACCAAGAATAGGGAACGAGCACACTGAATCTTTCCATTGATTTGAAACATTCATAATGGATTTCATTGGATTACAAATCCAATCTATAAAGGAGTCAAGAGAAATATATTTCTACTCTAGAATGTCCCTCCATAAACCATTTTTTGCCATGACCTTCCATAATTTTTTCACTACCAAGGATAAACAAAAAACACGTGCATTATTAAGATCCCACCCCGAAAATTCTTTTGGCATAACAATTATTTTCCATTTAACTAGTGGTATGTGATCATTTTTGCATTTTCCATAACATAAAAAATTGTATCATAACTTCCTTATTTCTTGTATGATACCTTTAGGAATGAATGATGAGGAATCCCATAAGAGTCGGTTTTCCACTAAAATAGATTTAATCAAAGATAAATTCCCATTGACTGAAAGTGTAAGGTAGATAGATGTTATTATGCAAAGCATAAATAAGGTTGTTTCTAAAATGATAAGTAGAAAGAGAAAAATAGAGAGAACAATGATGCAATTGATTCCATAAATGATACCTTTATTATATTGATAGCCAAGTTCACTTGCCTCTTCGAGGGGGAAACTCCAGCTAAGTTGAGATCAAGTACAAAATGATTCTCAAGACTAAACTTTTCCATTATTTCTACTCTTGTTTATATTATTCCTATATTCTAGAGAACATTCTAGAGGAAGATCTTTCTAGAAGCGGAACCTTCTATTAAGTCTTCTTACATTAGACATTTTCACATTATTACATAGGCCTTACTTACTAATGTTATCCTTTATTACATAGAAAACATATTATTCTATCTACTTGAGGGGTTAGGGAGGTTAGGTCCCTAACATGCCCTCCCCCTTGAGAAAGAGCCTTGTCCTCAAGGCTTGAGATGGAGAAATTGTTGAAGAATGGTAGCCAACTCCCATGTGGCATCCTCCAGTTGTGTGTCCTTTCACTGAACTAGAAATTCCTTGATGGTGCGCTAACATAGACGATGCTCATGGTGGTCCAAGATTGATTGGGGCTACAACCACATGGAGCCTTCTTCATCCAATTCAGGTAGACTAGTTTGAATCTGGCACTTGGTTCCAATCACTTTCTTTAAGAAAGAAACATGAAAAATATGATGGAGCTTAGAGTGGTCGGGGAGAAATAAATTGTAGGATGCAGGCCCTATGCACTTGAGAATTATATAAGAGCCATAAAACTTGGGAGCAATTTTCTGATAACGTTCTTCTTTGAGGGAGGTTTGCTTATAAGGTTGGATGCCCTACTTACTAATGTTTTCATTTATTACATATAAAACATATTATTTTATCTACTTGAGGGGTTAGGGAGGTTAGGTCCCTAACATTCCATACCCCTTGAGAAAGATTCTTGTCCTAAAGGCTTGAGATGGATAAATTGTTTCAGAATGGCAACCAACTCACATGTGGCATCCTCCAATTGTGTATCCTTTCACTGAACTAAAAATTACTTGATGGTGTGCTAATAGAGACAATGCTCATGATGGTCCAAGATTGCTTGGGGCTACAATCAAATGGATCCTTCTTCATCTAATTTAGGGAGACTAGTTTGAATTTGGCACTTAGTTCCAATCACTTTCTTTAAGAAAGAAACATGAAAAATAGGATGGATCTTAGAGTGACCGGAGAGAAATAACTTGTAGGATGCATGCCCCATGCACTTGAGAATTGTAAAAGAGCCATAAAACTTGGGAGAAAGTTTCTAATAACGTTCTTCTTTGAGGGAGGTTTGCTTATAAGGTTGGAGACGAAGAAAAACCTGGTCCCCTTCAGCAAATTGGCGTTTTGAACAAGCATGATCTACTTGTTGCTTCATGCAATTTTGAGCCATGACCAAATTTTCCTTGAGGGTATGAAGAATGGAAACTTGGAATGTAAGTGTGTTGTCGACGTCCTAGACCTTAGAGACACTGGTTAGGTAGGAGAATATAGAAGGTGGCTTATGACCGTATACCACTTCAAAGGGAGTCATGTGAGTGTAATATGGTAAGATTTGTTCTACCACCATTTAACAAGTTGTAACCATTGAACCCATTGATTTTGTTCGTCTGACGTAAAACACCACAACTATGTTTCCAATCACTTGTTGACAAATTCTGTTTGACCATTAGTCTGGGGATGATAGGTTGTTCTAAGATGCAATTGGCTTCCCTAGAGCTTGAACAATTCTTTCCAAAAGTTGTTGGTTGAAGTTGGATCAGAGTTGGAGATAATAGAGTGAGGCATGCCATGCAGTTTGAATATATTATCCATTAAAATTTGAGCTACTATGGATTCCATGAACATGTGTTGGAGGGCACATAAATGAGCATATTTGGAAAGGAGGTCGACTACAACCATGATGACTAATTTATTTCCATATTTGGGTAATCCGACAATGAAGTCCATAGAAATATTTGTCCATATATCAGGTGGAATAGGGAGAGGTTGGAGTGTGTCTTGAGTTTTGACGATTTCTCCCTTATTGCATTGACACGTATCACATTCGGCCACAAAGGTGTAAATTTCCTATTTCATGCCTTCCCAAAAGAGAGAACGTTTGAACCGTTCGTATGTTTTGTGCAAACCTAAATGCCTTGTTGTTGGTGAAGCATGGAGTTCAGAGATAACAATGGATTTAAGGTGAGGATGTTTGCTTATATACAAATGACCTTTATAGTGAAGCACCTCATTGTGCCAACAGTATCCCAGAGATGCCTAAGGATCTTGTTGCAATTGGTGGATCAAGCGAGAAAGTTTGGGATCTTGGAACCATTCCCAGTGAACTACTTGTAACCAATACGCTACAACGAAAGAGAGGGAAAAGAGGAACCCTGCTTCTTCATATTTCCTTGAAAGAGCATCAATAACCACCTTCTCTTTTACATTCTTGTAAATGATCACTTAATCATGGCCAAACATCTTCGTGACCCATTTCTGTTGCTCAGGGGATGAAATTCTTTGTTCTAAAAAATATTTGAGTCTACGATGATTAGTTTTAATTTGGAAGAATTCCCCCAACAAGTAAGGACTCTAGAGATCCACCACATGGAGAATGTCCAACATTTCCTTTTAATAGGTAGATTTTCCTAAATGTCACTCGGAGGTTTTTTTTTCTAGTGAAAGCCAAGGGTCTTCCATCTTGCATGCGAAAAACACCGATGCATTTCCTAGAAGCACCACATTCCAGAAAAAATGTCTTGGTGAAGTTTGGAAGTTCCAAAACAAGAATCATACACATGGCCTCTTTCAAGTCTTGGAAGGATTGATCGACGACTGAAGTACAACTGAAAGCATTATTTTTAAGGAGAGTAGTGAGGGTAGCTACAATTTTTGCATAGTTTTGAACAAACTTGTGATAATATTCAGTTAAACCAAGGAAACCTCTCAAACATTTAAGATTTTCAGGATGGGGCCAATCCTTCATAGATTCTATTTTTGTTGGATCTACATAGACATCATTCTTGCCAACAATATGGCCTAGGTACTCAACTTCTGGAGCTGCAAAATCACATTTAGACTGTTTGAGAAAGATTTTGTGTTGAGATAGTAAATGTAAGACTTGATCCACATGGGATAGATGGGCTTGCCAAGTTTTACTATAAATGAGGATATCATCGACAAAGACTAGGAAAATTGATGGAGAAAAGGGTGGAAGACATGATTCATGAGGCTTTGGAAAGTGGATGGTGCATTAAACAGGCTGAAGGGAATGACCAAGAACTCATAATGGATTTTGTGAGTTAGAAAGGAAGTTTTGGGAATATCAACCTCTTTCATATGTATCTTGTGGTATCCAAAACGTAGATCAAGTTTGGTAAATAATTGAGCACCACTCAGTTCACCCAAAAGATCATCAATGACAAGAATGGGAAATTTATCTTTGATAGTAATTTTGTTGAGGGATAAAAAAATTAGGGCACATGTGCCACATACCTTCTTTCTTGAGTACCATGACAATGAGAGAAGAGTAAGGGCTAGTACTAGGATGAATGACACCCGCCGCGAGAAATTCCTTAACAATTTTCTCAATTTCATTTGTTTGGGAAAAAAGGGTGATGATAAGGGAAAACATTGGGAGCAAGACTACCAGGTACAAGTGGGATGGAGTGATTATGGGTTCCATAGGAAGGCAAAGCCCTTGGGGATTGTTAAAAACAATTTTGTGTTTGGAGAGGAGAGATTAGATGTCGGGATGAACCATGGGTGAGGGGGTCTCAACTGCTTGAATGGCATGGAGTTGGGAAATAATGCTAGAATGGCCTTTCTTAAGGAGTTTCTCCATTCGGTGTGAATTGATAATCTCAAGGGAGCTTGCGGTGATGCCTTGGAAGTGGTATCACTGACCATCTTTTTAGAAACACATGGTTAATTCCTTGAAGTCCATTGTGATGGGGCCTGGTGTGCATAACCATTTAGCACCCAAAATAATGTCACAACCTCCCATGTAAATAGAAATCATGTGGTATTTCATGTGATAATGACCAATTTGGAGGTGCACATTTTCACAACAAACCCCACACTTAATAGAACTTCAATTAGTAATCATGATTTTAAAAATATTGACTGCAGGGATATAACATGGGGTCTCTTGAGAAATGTAACGATGCATAAAATTATGGGTGTTGCGATTATCGAAAAGGATAATGGATTTTTTATTCTTGATATACCCAATTAAATTTAGAGTTTGGGGAGCATAGATACCGGTGAGAGCATTCAAAGAGATAAGTGGTTCAACTTCTTGTGGATGAGAGGGTGGGATAGGATCATTTGATTGGGGTAGTGCCTCAAATGGGGAAACATTGCCATCCTTTTCATACATATCCCTAGAAATGACCATGGAAATCTTTTTCTCCTTATCTTGTGCCGCCAAAAATATTTATCATCATAGTTATAGAAAATACCCTTAGGTTGTGTTTCGCCATTTCTACCTTGGTCAATTTCTAGATCTTAGGAGCAGTGAAAGGAGGGGCAAGATTGATGGGACAAGAGCGGGGAATAAAGGAGGGATTTCATATTTTGGAAGAGACAAACTGTGGGATTCCTTGGCATGATGAGTAGATGCAATCCAGACCTGGGGGCGATCCATTAGAACATGAGCCCAAATGTCATCCTTGATGCCACTAATAAAGCATTCACGAAAGAAGGTGTTAGGCATGCCGTCATTTCAGAAATCCAATTGTTCAAAAACAATGATGTATTCTTCCATTGTAACAGACTGTTTCAACTTGGTCAACTGACCCAAATGATGTGTGTCAGTGTTAAAGCATTCATAAAGGTATGAAACAAATTAGATCCAAGCAAGATACCCTCAGTGTGAATTTTTACGCCATTGCCACCATTTCCAACATTCTGGATCCAAAAAAAGGACACTGATACAAATTTTGGTCAGGTCATCAATAATGCCATGCAATGAAAAATAATATTCCATTTGCGTGATCCAACCCATGGGATTAGAGCCATCAAATTTGTTCACCTCAACCTTGGGAAGATGTAGCTCACGAGTAAGGGGATTAAAATGAAAGGCTATGGAATGGGAGGAGTCCGCACCCTCTGGGTGTGAAGGTTGTGCAGAAGAATTAGGATCATTGGATGACATAAGAATGGTTGTTAATTTTTTTACAACGACAAGGAGGGTTTCGAGGTCAGTGAGCTAAGAATTTAGGGTGTCCAGTTGGTTGAGCTGGGAATTTATTCAAGCAGGATTGGAATTAATGTCACTGATGTTGGTATTGGTTTTCTCATGGGCTCTGTCCAAGGCAGCGATGTGATTGTCAAAGTCTTGGTTGTGAGTGTGGACAATATGGGAGAGAAGTGGGAAAGAATAGGGAAAGTGGGTCCCGACGAAAGGGGTTATGGGAGAGTGGGATTACTATGATCAGGATGCAAAGGGGAATCCAATGGGATAGGTCCCAAATAAGGGTTCCATGGAGAGTGGCGGGTCCACAGGAAAAAAAGGATTATAAGAGAGGGGTACGATTGTGATCAATGGAAAGAGAGGAATATAATGGGATAGGTACAAAATAAGGGTGTTGGAGACCCCTATACTCATTTTTTTTTAACTCTTGTGGAGTTATACTCTTGTCTAAATAACATTGTACTGACAGAATGCTAAAGTTCTTAATAGTTAAAAATGTGTAGGAATTTTATGGCCTGTATGCTGAAAGCATGGTTGCACACATTGGATGTGAAAAATTTCCACTATGTGTCTATTCAGTTTCTCTTATTTTGTGTTATGAAAACAAGAGTTGGGGATTTTACGGTTCTTGCATACAAGGGATTGCTCTATGCTATAGCTCTTTGATGTACCAACAGGTTCCGACAATAATCTCGATTGAATATGGCTCTAACCAACGAGGCTCAATCACACCCTTAGCTATACTACCTGATTACCCAAGTACGCGAGAGTAATATTTTCAAGTGTTGTTCTCGGTGCCACTATAGAAGTCAGGTGGTCGATGGGATGATCTACAACTAGTTTCAAAAGACCTATGGGACTCCCTATATACCCGAGGGTACATGTAAGTGAATGGCCATGTACATGTGTTGTCTAATATGGCACTTCTCGAAGGGGTACCAATAGGGGTTACAGAGGTTTCCAACTAGGTGAAACAATGTTTTGAGTAACCGTGTGAAATTGTTTGTATTTCTTGCATGTATTCTTCCCCAACAACATATTCACCCATTGAACAACATATCACCGTGCTTTAAATACGTCGACAATACACGTCTCTCGCCTGGAAAAAATGTCTAAAAATATGCAGAGGAAAGTGCTTTGATTCCTAGATGTTATTATGCAGAGAAGAAATAAGATTGTTTCTAATATTATCAGTAGAAGAGAAAAATAGAGAGAACAATGACAAAATTGATTCCATAAATGATACCTTTATTATCTTGATAATCAAGTTCACTTGCCTCTTCAAGGGGGAAACCTCTAGCATAACAAAGCTTAAGTACAAAATGATTCTTAAGACCAAGCTTTTCCATGCTTTCTACTCCTATTTATATTATTTCTATCTTCTAGAGAACATTATAGAGGAACATCTTTCTAGAAGCGGAACCTTCTATTAAGTCTTCTTACATTAGACACGTTCACAAGGTCTTATTTACTAATGTCGAACTTTATTACATAGAAACCATATTATTCTATCTACTTGAGGGGTTAGGGAGGTTAGGTCCCTAACAAAAATCCACCTATTACTCCAATGATTAATTCAAGCTTTAAATCTTTCTAAGAGCCAACCCCAATACCATTTACCATAGCCATTAGGTTTTATTAGAAATCCCAAATACTTAAAGCCTTCATTAAAGTTTAAAATTTTGAAAGGAAAGTCCAAAAGTATCATTTATTCATCTCCTTCTTCCAAACTATTAAAGCAAATGATAATTAAAGCTCTGAAGAACCATAATCCGTAGGTACAACCAACTTGTATGGCAACAAAAAATGATATGTACATGTTTTATTTCAACATTTATATTTGTGTATGATTCATTTTATTATGGTTATATATAATTGATCAATTATTTTTTCCCTTCAGTTTATGATATTGGATATGAAAAGTTAACAACCATTTACTACCATCACGTTGAAAAAAAATTAAATTGTTTTGGAACTTCAAGCTCTTTAATGAATTATGATTCATTTTTAAATATGATTACTTGCCCCTAGCTTGTTATTTCTAGTATTTCAATGTAAATTGTTATGTCCATTTAACAAAGATACTATATTTCTCATTCATTACAAAATAAATAAAAATTTACATTTTTAAGATGTGCAACCACATCTCATCTCATCTTCTCATCTCTTGAAGTATAATTTATATATTCACAGAAGTACGAATTGAAAAGAGTTATTTACATTAGTTTTTGCCTAAGATTGTTGCTTAGTCTAATACCGTGTAAAAAAATTATATTGTAATATTCTAGATATAAAAAGGTATCTAGAACAGAAATAAATAGCTAGAAATGGAAGATGAACAACAATATAATCAGAACAACACCACAATAATACCAAAATGATACAATAAGAACACTAGAAAGAGCACTTTGATTACCGAGAGCAACGTTCACTTGCCTCTTTGAGGGGGCAACCTCTAGCAGAGCAGAGCTCTATTACAATAAGATCCAAGACAAAAATTCTCATACCCTCGACTCCTATTTATACTAAATATGTCTATCAAAAGAACAATCTAAAGGAATATCCTTCTAGAAGCGAAAGCTTCTATTAGGTCTTCTTACATTGGAGTTATTCTTCCTTATTGATAGGCCTTATTAATATTGACCTTTATTACATGGAACTATATTATTCTACCTACGTGAGGGTTTAGGTCCCTAACATGTCCTCCCCCTAAAAAACAACCTTGTCCTCAAGGCTTGAGATGAGGAATCTGCTACAGAATAGTAGTTGGTTCCCAAGTGGCATCTGCTGGAGTTTTATCTTTCCACTGGACTAACACTTCCTTTATGGTTCACCGACGCAAACGACGCTCACGCTGGTCCAAAAATGCTTGTGGTTGTAGCCAAATGGAGCCTTCTTCGTCCAACTTAGGAAGGTTGGTTTGAGTTTTTTAAGCAGGAAACATGAAAAATAGGATGGAGCTTAAAATGACTGGGAAAAGCTGACTGATAGGCCACCTGTCCCACACGCTTGAGAACTGTATAAGGACCATAAAATTTGGGCGCCATTTTCTGACAATGGTCAGCCTTGAGGGAAGTTTGCTTGTAAGGTTGCAGTCAAAGAAACACCTGATCCCCTTTTGCAAATTGACGTTCAAAGTGACCTTGATCTGCTTGTTTCTTCATGTGATTCTGGGCCATGACCAAATTCTCTTTGAGGGTACGGAGAATAACCTCTCGAACTGTAAGTGTTTGGTCAACTGCCTGGACCTTCGAGACACCTATAAAATATGAGAGAACTGAAGGTGGATTTTGTCCATATACTACTTCAAAAGGAGTCATACGAGTAGCTATATGGTAAGAAGTGTTGTACCACAATTCAACTAGCGGTAACCATTGAGCCCACTGATTTTGCCTTTCTGATGCAAAACACCTCAAATATGTTTCCAAACACTTGTTGACCACTTCAGTTTGACCATCATTTTGGGGATGATAAGTTGTGCTGAGATGCAATTGGGTGCCTTGGAGCTTGAACAGTTCTTGCCAAAAATTGCCAGTGAAAGTTGGGTCATGATAAAAAACAATAGAATGTGGCATGCCATGAAGCTTGAAGCCCTGATCCATGAAAAGTTGAGTCATAGTGGAGGATGTAAATGGGTGTTGAAGAGCACATAAATGAGCATACTTGGAAAGACGATCAACTACCACCATGAAGACTGATTTATTTCCCGATTTAGGTAAGCCTACAATAAAATCCATAGAGACATCCCGCCAAATAGCAGGTGGAATCAGAAGCAGTTGTAGTTTTCGAGGAGATTTGTACTGTTTCACACTTGTTGCATTGACACACATCACATTCAACCAAAAATTTACGAACGTCCTATTTCATACCATCCCAGAAAAAATAACGTTTGACCTGGTCATAGGTTTTGGTAAACCCTGAATGCCCAGTTGTGGGTGTCGCATGAAGCTTAGAAAGTACCGTGGATTTAAGTTTTGACTGTGTACTTAAATACAAACGACCTTTGTATCGAAGCTCATCATTGAGCCAAGAACACCTCGAGGAGACTGGAGAATTGGACTGCAATTGTTGTATCGGATGCGAACGTTTGGAATCTTGTAGCCATTCCCGGCGAACCACTTGGAGCAAATCTGGTACAATGAAGGAGAGAGAAAAAAGGGACCCTTCATCTTCATATTTTCTGGAAAGTGCATCAACAAGCACATTGTCTTTTCTTTTCGTGTAAATGATCTCATAATCATATCCAAAGAGATTAGTCACCCATTTTTGTTGCTCGGGTCGGAAAGGCGTTGTTCCAGAAAATACTTGAGACTTTGATGATCTATCTTAATTTGGAAGCGTTTCCCCAATAGATAAGGGCGCCAAAGATCCACGGCATGCAGAATAGCCAACATTTCCTTTTCATAGATTGATTTTCCCAAATTTTTCTTTGACAGCTATTTGCTGGTAAAGGCCAAAGGCTGACCCTCTTGCATAAGGACGACGAAAATTCCTTTCCCGGAAGCATCACATTCCAGGACAAAGGTCTTTGTGAAATCAGGAAAGGACAGGAATGGAGTGGTGCACATAACCATCTTCAAGGTTTGAAAATCCTGAGAAACTGCTGGAGTCCAAGTGAAAGAATTATTTTTAAGGAGAGTAGTGAGAGGTGCTGCAATCTTTCCATAATTCTTAACAAAATTGCGATAATAACCTATTAAACCAAGAAATCCACGCAAGCTTTTGAGAGTCTTTGGGTGAGGCTAATCTTTCACAGCTTCAATCTTTTTAGGATCCACCCTGACACCGGCCTTGCCAACAATGTGACCCAAGTACTCCACTTCCGAGGTGCTAAAATTAGATTTAGATTGTTTGAGGAAAAGTTGGTGCTGCGAGAGTAGATGGAGAATTTGATCCACATGGGAAAGATGAGATTGCCAAGTTTTACTATAGATGAGAATATCATCAAAGAAAATTAAGACAAAATGATGGAGAAAAATACAGAAGACATGATTCATGAGGCCTTGGAAGGTGGAGGGGGCATTACATAGACCAAAGGGCATGACCAAAAACTCATAGTGACCCTCGTGAGTTTCAAAGGCAGTATTGGGTAGGTCAACTTCTTGCATATGTATTTGGTGGTATCCAAAAATCATATCAAGTTTAGTGAAGTACTGATCACCACTCGGCTCATCCAAGATATCATCAATGACAGGAATGGGTAACATGTCCTTGATGGTGAGCTTATTGAGGGCACAAAAGTCGGGACACATGCGCCAAGTACCTTCTTTCTTAATTACCATAACCACAGGTAAAGAATAAGGGCTAGTACTGGGGCGAATAACACCCGCTTGGAGGAATTCCTGCATTATTTTCTCAGTTTCATTCTTTTGGGAAAAGGGATGGTGATAAGGGCGAACATTGGGAGGAAGACTGCCAGGAACAAGGGGAATGGAATGATCATGAACACCAGGAGAAGGAGGAAGGCCCTAAAAAAACCACTTGATGTTTGGAAAGGATAGCTTAGAGGTCAGGATGCACAGAGGGTGTCTCAACGGCTTGAATAGAATGAAGTTGAGCAATGATACTGGAGTGGCCTTTCTTGAGAATATTTTCCATATGATGGGAACTAATGATCTTAGGAGAATCAATTGTGAGACCTTGGAATTGATACTTTTGTCCTTCCTATTGGAATTGCATGGTTAATTCCTTAAAATCCATAAGAATGGGACCCAAAGTGCGTAACCACTCAACACCTAGCACAATGTCACAACCTCCCATGTCAATGGAAAACATATGAGATTTCAGTTGGTAATGTCCAATTTGAAGACGAACATTTTCACACCACCCACCACATTTCATGGATCCACCATTGGCGACCATGATTTGAAAATTTTTGACAACAAAAATATATCAATTGGTTTCCTGGGCAATGCGACGATGAATAAAATTGTGGGTGCTACCACTGCCAACAAGGATGGTGACCTTCCTGTGCTTAATGTAGCCAATGAGCTTGATTGTTTGGGGGGCTGAGAAGCCAGTGAGGGTATGCAAGGAAATAAGTGGGTCAAATTCAGGTGGGTCAGGAGGCTCTTGGGTGGCATCGGGAAGGGAGGGTTCTTCAACAAGGGGAACTATCACATCCTCGTCAGGAACATCTTCTGAGATTACCATAAATAATTTTTTTTCCTTACACTTATGCCCCGAAAAATATTTTTCATCACAATTATAGCAAATATCCTTCAGTTGGCGTTCAACCATTTCATCCCTAGTTAGTTTCTGGACCTTGAGGGGAGTAATAGGGGGGTTAGGATTAGCGGGTTGAGGGAGAGGAACAAAAGGTTTTTTTTTTCTTGGAAAAAACAACTTGTTGGGACTCTTTAGCACATTGATTAGCTTCCAACCAAGTGGGAGGGCAAGCCATGAGAACCTAGGATCGAATTTCATCCTTGAGACCACTGATAAAGCATTCACGGGAGAAGGCATCTGACATGCCCTTTGTTTGAAAGGCCAAATGCTCAAAAGAAGTGATGAAGTCTCCCATTGTGCCTGACTGTTTCAACTTGGTCAAACGACCTAGATAGTGGGTATCAGTATCAAAGTGGGCATAGAGCTCAACAACAAATTGGGTCTAGGCAATATACCCCTAATGTGAATTTTTGCGCCATTGCCACCATTGCAAATGTTCAAGATCTAGATAGAGGACAACATAGTGAAGTTTGGCCAACTCGTCAGTAATACCATGCAGAGAAAAATAATGCTCCATTTGAGTGACCCAACCTGTAGGATTAGAGCCATCAAATTATTGACCTCTACGCGGGGAAGATGGGGTTCACGATGAAAGGAGTTGGAGTGAAAATGTGGAGACTGAGAGGAATCAACAACATCGGGTTGTGCTGATGAAGGACCCGTAGGGTGGTTCAACAATTGATTGGTAGCAGACTGGAGGGAGGTCAATTGGGTTGAGAGGTTGGCTTCCAAGGTGTCAAAGCGGGAATTGGTGGAATCCAGGTGAGATGTGAGATGTGAGATGGGCTTGATTGACGAAATTTTGGAGATCTTGGTGCGAGTGGTGGCCATTTGTAGAGGGGAAGTGTGGGTAAGGAAAAAATGGGTGGGTGGGACCACAAAAAAAAGACCTAGAAGTGATAGGTACCACATCGGTCAGTGCTTGCAGGGAAATATAATGGGATAGGCGGAAAAATAGGTAAACTGGGAAGAGGTCGGGTCCACTGAAACAAAAAGGATTAAAAATGAAGGGTATGACTGCGATCAGGGAGAAAAGGGGAATCCAATGGAATAGATCCAAAATAAGTGTGGTGGCGGGATCAATATACTCTTTTTTTTTTACTCCTGCGGATTTATACTCCGGCCTGAAGAATACTGCAACGAAGAAATGCCCAAATGGTTAATAGGAAGAAATGTGTAGAAATTTCACAACTCAAATGCAGGAGACACAGTTGCGCCACTATAGATCTTGTTTATTCTGTTTTTGTTTTCATCCCAAGGGTTAGGTATTCAAGGGTTCTACAGACAAGGGTTTTCCTCGTGCTATAACTCTCTGATATATGTGTGGGGTCCAACAATAGTACTCGGTCCAATATCTCAGGGCACCAACTAAGGAGGCTAGACCGTGCCCTTAGCCGAACTACCTGACTACCCAGGTACTAGAGAGTATCTTCCCGAGTGTTGTTCTCGGTGAAACTATAATAGTCATGCGACCGATCAGTTTATATATTAAGGGCTTTAGGAGATCTAGGTCGATCCTTATATAGGTGTTGTCTGATGCGCTACCACTCGAAGGGGTATCAACATGGGTTACAAGGGTGGCCAACATATGTGCGCTTAAGTACCACTTGTATTTCCTATGTGTATGAATCCCCGACCATGGGTTTATGCACTTAATGATAGATCTCTATAGCTTAAATACACCAGAATAAGTCTCTACCCTAAAAAAAAATTAACCCATAATTTTCAGCGGAGGAAGGTTCTTTGATACCACTTGTAATATTTCAGATATAAAAAATCATGCAGAACAAAAATAAACAGCTAGAAATGGCGGATGAACAACAGTATAATCAGAACAACACCACAATAATACCAAAATGATACCAAAATGATACCAAAAGAACACCAGAAAGAGCACTTTGATTACTGAGAGCAATGTTCACTTGCCTCTTTGAGGGGGCAACCTCCAGCAGACCAGAGCTCTATTACAATAGTATCCAAGACAAAACTTCTCATACCCTCGACTCCTATTTATACTAAATATGTATATTAAAAGAACAATCTAGAGGAAGATCCTTCTAGAAGCGGAAGCTTCTATTAGGTCTTCTTACATTGGACTTATTCTTCCTTATGTATAGACCTTATTAATATTGACCTTTATTACATGGAAATATATTATTCTACCTACGTGAGGGGTTAGGTCCCTAACATATATACATTGGAAAAAAATTACTTCTCATTTATTATTAAATAGATAAATTTAAATTTTAAAATAAAAATTTCTCAACTGATGATATCATTTCCTCATCGTGCAATTACATCACTAAATTCAAACCACATTATCATGTGAATGAATAATCTAAGATATACAATATATTTTCATTTTCTTCAAATAATACCTAAAAAGAAGAAATATTAGAGAGACATATGGAGTTGGGTTTTCTGAATTCCCACTTTTTGTTGGCGCGTGATTGGAGACTAGGGTTCTTGGAGTTTGCCAACAAAGGCACCATTGTAATCTAGAGTGTTGGCATATTCAACCTTCTACAAGGGAAGGAGGTCTCATCCGAAGCGTTGCCGAGACTTATGTGAAATGGAGCGAGGTTGAAAAGAATGTAGTGGTGGGAAGAACACAACCCAACTAATCGATCACGGGGTTGGGACCATAAACAGGGTAGACACAGTTTAAACATAGTTACATAACACATACAATGATTCCTACTTCATACATGAACATATCTACAGAAATTAAAGTAACCATACGCAGTGAAGAGATCCGAGATGCATAACAGAGACTTGCACAAAAGAAGAATACACAGTTCATCGAGATACATACACCATTTATCTTAATTTTAGGGGTCCAATCATCTCTTATATTAATATCATTTCATAACATCTGATACAAAGTTAGGTTTCCATATTGTACAGAGGAGATCATATCAACTATAAACTCAGTACATGGTTTTCCCGCAGCTTGTATGATCACAACAAGCGTTTACAATATTCGTAACTATGGAATCAATAAATCAATCGAGAGCTAGAAATAACAACAATTCATAAGAATGATAGTGATTCACAGAAAAACCCAGAACGACTCATCAACCAACTAATCCTCTACTAACTTAATCCCAACCTGTTACATAACTACTAGCTATCGGGATTTTCCGCGAACTTCTTTCTTTCTTCATTCTCGTGTTGTGATTTTTTTATTCCACCTTCTTCTAGCATTCTCTCGAATGTTCCGACTTATTCCATTGTTCTATCCAAGTGGATCATGTCTAATTTCCGCACAGGCATTCTGATGCATCACTTTCTGTTGGTTTTTCGCTGCATTTCTCTATTTGCTGCCATTTGTAGCCTTTCACTAGTTTTCTTTGCTTTTCCCGCGATACTATGATATTTCTGCAAAATCGAGTCTTCTCAAAAAATGGAGGGTCCAATAGGCCCCAAACACAAACCTTGACTCGTCTTGAGTCAAGTATTCATCTCTTCGCTCTGGCCTCCCTCAAATAGAGGGTCCAATTCAGGGACGATTTGGATGGCCTGCCATCTAAAAATGTTGCACTAGTCATCATGGTCATGCTACTTCCGTAGTAGAATCTGACTTTTGGACATAAATATAAATCCCAGGGACTGTGGTTGTACCTGCTCACAGTTGAGGGGGGTCAGCCTCCCATTGAGTAACATATAAGAACTTTCTTCTTCTGATAAAATTCCCTGCTACATGCACTATTGTTCTTCCTTTTTAGTTGGATTCATCTGCAATCAACCTTTCTTCCCATAGAAATCAATTTGGGAGAATTTGTATTTGACATCCAACGATTAACAAATGCTTGTGGAGTAGTGGAGAGAAAGGAACCCTGAACTGGACTGTGACTTCCATAACCTACCACAGACTAAGAATATGCCATGGGTTTCTTTGGGGCAGGCTAACTAGAAGGACGTCCAATGTCTATTTCCTCTTTGACACCTCACTAGTGCAGTGAATATATGAGGTGGATGATTTGGAATGGAAAACTAGAATCTAAAAATGACTAACAACCGGACACATCAGTGCATGAACAACAACATAGGAAAACAACAAGGTAATTGAAAATACTACCTATTATTGCCACCCATAACATAAGAGGGTTGTGTAACAATGCTTATTGAGAGAAGATGTAGGGTTTTAGATGTGCACCATTCACCCAATTGAGATAAAGGATACCATTGAGTTGTTCAAGTTTGACTGCTCCAGATTCGTGTACCTCCACAACAATAAACAATCTCAACCAATGCATTTGTAATTTACCAGGATGCTTCTGGTATTTACTGTTGTATAGGAGAACCTTATCGCCTTGCAAAAACTATTTTTGTTTGATGTGTCTATCATGCCAAGCCTTATGTTTGATGTGTCGATCATGACAAGCCTTTTGACGAGATTTTTCGATGGTTTGATGAAAATCTGCGAGGAATCATGCTTCATCCAGCTGGAATAACTCTATAACCCGTTCCATAACTGATTCATCATTTGTCATATGAGTGACTTGCGCAATGTATAAGTTGGGTGTGATAAAATTGGCAGGAACAACAAATTCTCTACCATAAACCAGTTGGAACAGAGTATACTTGTGTAGTTTCTTACTAGTGGTTATGTACGCCCATAATACAACATAGATTATCTCATCCAAGTCTTCCTGATTTGTGCAACAGAATTTAGTCAAGCCCCTTTCCAAAATCTTATTGAACATCTCAACCGCTCCATTATCTTGTGGATGGTAGGGGATTCTCTTGCGATGTTGAATGAGGAACTCACAAGTGAGGGTAGATGTAGTGTTTGGTTGATAAAATGATCTCCCTAGTCACTAGTCAGACTTCAAGGGCACCTGAATCGAGCTATGATATGTTCAAAGATAAACCTGGTCGTTGTATCCATAGAGCAATCCTGAACTTCTTGCACTTCAACCCACCTTGTAAGGAAGTCGGTTGTAGTGATTATACACCTTGTGTTGGAATGTCGAGCAGGTGGGTTTATGGGCCCAATGAAATCAACAACCCGCTTTTCAAAATATTGCATAGCTCTGACAGGGTGTAAAGGTAGTTCATCTCTGCATGAGGGCTTCCGTACTCACTGGAAAACATCATAGGCTTGGGAAAATTCTGTGACATCTTTGAACAATGTAGGACACCATAATCCAACGTATAATATCTACTATGTAGTATCCTTACCACCAATGTGTCCACCCACAACTCCATTTCGACACTCCCATAAGATATCTGGTCACTCTGATCGAGTACACACCATCTGAGAATGATATCTAAGGCCAACTTGTACAGTTGTTTGACAATCAATTAATAATCTGCTACCCTGAAGGGTAAGTTTCTTTTTT